>JARHVA010002738.1:1010000-1120000 GCA_037957365.1 Torreya grandis | reverse complement strand
ACAAGTCATGCTTTTTTATTTTTCAATAGATCCATCCTCATTGTACTTTGTCTTGAAAATCCACTTGTAGCCAATGGATTTATTTTCTATAGGTATATCAAAAAGTTCCCACATTCCATTTTTGAAGAGAGTGTCATATTCAACATCTATGGCCTTCTTCTACTTAGATTGATAAAATCCTCTCGATATAACTTTGGTTCAATGCTGTTAACTACTGAACTCATCAGTGTGAGATTAACTTCATATATTTCCTATCTTTTGGTCCGTACTCCTTATGAAGTATCTAGATTAGAATTCAGGTGTGAGTCCCTTATGGTGAATTCTACCCATTTGTTTGTCGATGTTGTTGCTGATTAGATGAATATTTATCTTCTATATTTCCAAGATAAATGAATAATTCTCCTTGCAACTCACCTTCTTTGTGAGAAAGTTCTTCATTTTCATCATTTATCCATGGGAATAGTCTATACGAGGTGGTATGTTCTAACTTCTTCTTTGCCAATGAGTCAAATTATGACTCATCAAAAACTACATCTCAACTTTCATATATCTTCTTTATCTCAGGATCCATGAGATGATATGCTTTTGAGGTATTAATGTACCCTAATAGAAGGCACTGAAGTGTATTTGGTTTAATCTTCTTCCTTTTTTTAGTAGGGATATGCATATAATATGTACAACTAAACACTTTAAGATGAGATATTGAAGGTTTATGACCACTCAATACCTAGTTTATAATATTTTCATGAAAGATCTTTGTAGGTGCCCTATTTAGAAGATATACAGTTTTCTTAATTGCTTCTACCTAAAATGGTTCATCCATCTTCATAGTGGAAAGCATGCAACATACCATCTCCATGACTGAATGATTTCATCGCCCTACTATTCCATTCTGCTATGGTGTATAAGGATCACTCAAGTGTTGTTTGATGTAATGTTGATTCAATAACACTAATAATTCCTTTGATATGAATTCACCCCTTCAATTTGAGTAGAGGAGTCAAAAAGGCCTCCTTGACTAGGTGACAATAACCTAGTAGAAGAAATTAAAATGTGTAAAGGCTTCACTCTTCTTCTTTTGAAAGAACACCCATATGTTGAGAGAGAAATCATTAATGAACAACTAAAATTACTTAAATCCTTTGAAAGAAGTAGGCAAGGGTCTACACAAATAGATATGTACCACATCAAGATGATCCTTCACTTTTGAGGAACTAAACATAAATGAAACCCTATGTTGTTTTCCATCAAGGCATCAAAAGCAAACATGTAAGGAATGAGATAATTGAGGAAGTCCATGAACCATGACCTTACAGTTGAGCTAGTAAAAAGAACAAATAGAAAGGTGCCCATATCAATAAAGCCATAATGGTGTAGATTCTATCCTAGAGGTAGAGAGAGCAACACCATTAGATGAAACTACATCTAGGGAAAATAACCGATCCTATAAAAGTGCTCCAGCAATGATCTGACCATCTTGTGAGAGGAGACAAGATTTTTTGCCATTCTTGATCATGAACTCTACCATAACTTTATGATTCAAGACTTGACTTATAGACAAGAGATTAGTTGTCAATCTAGGGACAAATAGTACCTTTGTGATACTGTAGGTTCACGTCCTAAGAGGAATGGTGATAGTGCTAATTCTTTCTACAACATACTATTTATCATCTACAATTTGAACTCTATCTCCAATAGGTTGAGTTGGCGATGAATCAAATATTTCCTTGCATCCTATCATATGCTTGCTAACACTAGAGTTAATCAACCAAAATTTACTCATGTGTGACAAGGTTTGGGAGATCAGAACTACATCTTTATATGCACCACTACATTCTACTTTTTCAACTAATTCCTCTTCAGAGTCATTATCCTATTGGCATTGTGACACTACATGTTTTCACTACTTATGTTATCAAAGATATCTATTTGATTTATGTGACTCATCTCTACTGAATGTGCCCTCTTGACTAGATGAACCTTGTGTCAAGGTATTGTACTAGCAACTATCAGTATCATGCATATTGGTGTGGCAAATATGGCACCATCTTTTTTCCTTTTGAGATTTATGTTGTTTTTGTGTCTACTTTGGTGGTCCTTTTGAGAATTTTGAACCACATTGCTTGGAAATCAGGGCTTTATCCTCGAACTCTTCTTGCACAGACTGGATGGCTTCTTCTTGTTGAAGTAGATTCCCCTGTTCTTCAAAAGACATTGATTGATTTATGATGTTTAGTGTCATGATGAATGTGCAAAATGGAGAGGGGAGAGCTCTCAACATGATCAGAACCAACAACTTGTCCTTGATCGTTTCTCCAAGCATAATCAATTCAACTAGTAGTTCTTCTACTTGATGCAAGAATTACTCAACTTTCTCTCCTTCTTTCATACTGAGAGTATGAAGCTTTGATTTGAAATGGAGTATCTTTGTTTGATTCTTTGCCTAAAATTTCCCAAGCCTTGTTCGATGTTGACGCATCCTGAATATGAGGTTGAACCTCACCAGTGACACTAAGTGTGATCAGCATCAAGGCTTTTACATCTAAATTATTATATTTTGTTTGCTCATCAACTCTGGTTAGACAAGTAACCACACCGGTGACGATGCCCCATAATTATCTGAACTGAAAAATTGTTCCCATCTTCATGTTCCACATGGTGAAATTCAGCTCGTTGAGGAGTTGGGCATCGGACAAGAGGAATTTAGGTGTAGACATATTTGTTTTTTTCAACTTTATACAAAAGTTTACAAAGCTAACAAACCATTATAATTGCTTATTGCTGCAAATTTATGTTTTAAATATATGTACCTTGCAAGGTTTTGCTCTTGTCTTCTTATTCTTCCATGATTAGACTACCACGCTATGGCCACTTTGATCAACTTCTACTTCACTCGCTCTATTTCACGCTTTCACTAGTTTCCAGCCAAAATGAAGAAGCGTAATGCTTCTATTTATTGGGCATAAGCAGATTGAAGGCTTCTTTCACCTTGAAGGAAAAGAATGCTTTGATGCACTTTCTTTTGGTGTTGATCTTTTTTATTTCTGTGCTGCCAGACTTCACTCCTATTATCTCCCAGTGCTTACTTCAACACTTCTATGATCTCTCCAATGCTTCTTCACTTATCTCCCAGTGCTTACTTCAACACTTCTATGATCTCTCCAATGCTTCTTCACTCATTTCACGCTTCCTCCTTTACGGGATTCCATGCTGTAGGATACGGTTGTCAAACAGACCTGATAAAAGCATCTACTAGGATAAACAAGTCACTTCTAAATGCTTTGTTACGTCAATCCTTCCACAAATGACTTATATGCTTTCTTCTGCACTTGGCTACATTTTATGTGCTTTCTCAAGCTTCATACACTCCTTAGTAGAGTTTTACTTTAGCAGACCTTCGAGAACTACTGATGTGCATCGCCGATTCTAGGCTTTGGTGTCATGTTTCTCACGTCCACTGTTGCGCTTCAACTTCTATTGTGTGGATCCTAAGACATCGGCTCAGTCTATGGTGCTCTGATACCAGATGATAGAAGTAGAATTCTTGATATTTTATTGCAGAGGGAATAAGAGATTATATACAATGAAAATTTAGTTACGTATCTCCAACTACTAGGTCGGGAATCATATAACCAATGCACTTAACTAATAACTTACAGCAAACTAAAACCTAACAATGTAATACAATATTAGTTATGCTAACACAATATACATATTTATGTATATTGATTGTTAGTTGATGCATTTATTATGTATAATGTAACATAACCATATATATGTTCATACATATTTGTGTATATATTATATTTATAAATATAATATTGTTGGTTGATTTTTAATTGATATATATATATATATATATATATATATATATATATATATATATATATATATATGTATATGTATATGTATGTATATGTGCACATAAATATATTATGTATACACATATACATACATACATATGTGTATATATAAATGTGTATATATGTATATATTACACACACATGTATACATCCATGCATTTTGTGTGTGTGTGTGTGTGTGATGTAGCTACGCACACATATATGTATGTGTGTGTTATATCGACACGTGTGTATGCACACATATATTACTCAGTACACATTAGATATGTTTGTATATGAGGTAAGTTTTGAGTTAATTCATGATTATATCCAACAACTAAAATAGAAAGTCTAATCAGGTTAAAATAAAAACAATCATCCACACAAGTATTCATGCTAGAAAAATAAGAAATAAATATTATTATAAAAAAATTATCCAAAATAAATTAGACTAAAGCCATTGTGGCCTTAAAAATAAGAAAATATAGGTATAGAAATTTTTAAAAAAAATTACTAACAAACCACTGCCATTGTCCCTATTAGGACGCTAAACACACCTAGAATAGAGGAGAGAAGTGGCACATTGTTAACATTCTTTCCTAAGTATAAGTCTTTTGTCATTTATCTACATGATTATACACATTTTATCTACATGATTATACACAATAAATATATCAAAGTTATATTATCCATTCTAGAAAGAAGTATAAAATAGAAACGGTCTAAAATTTTCATTCTAAGTTTGTTTCAAATATACATTGACACATATTGCTAAGACATGTATATGGATTGTTTACAACACACATAGTGAATATACTTTGTTCACAACTAAATAAAAAAATATAAACTAAAAAAATTATAAAACTTTTTTTGTGAGTATTCTGTAAACATAAATTTATATTTATTTTGGGCAACACACATGGCTTTGATCAAGATAATACTTATATTCAATGAGTGTATCTCATTTATATCACATTTTAATGAAAAATATAAACATCTAGAATATAATATTGACACACTATTGACATTCTTGCTTATGTCTAACTCCTCTATTTATTTTCATACACAATAAATAAATACTAAATATATATAACTTATAGTATTTATTAAGGATTAAAGTAAAAAATCCAAACAACACAAAACTTGCTTCGCATTCAACGTCAAACATATACAAACATGTATTTCTCAAATAAGCACATAGTTTGTTTACAACATAGATAGTAAATATATTCAACTCACAACTTTATAAAAAAAAATATAAAATAAAAAAAAATGAAGAACCTCCCCTATGAGTATGTATTATGTAAATAGGAATTGATGTCTATTTTTTGAAATAAATATGGATTCATTCACAAGAAACAAATATATATAATAAATATATTTTGTCTATATCACATTTCATTTAACAAATTTAGGGATAAAAAATAAGTGCTCATTACCAACAAAACCTTAAAAAGGATTACAATAGAAGAATACAACATAGTGTCAATGATCTCGTTTATATTTAAATTATCTATATTTTTATATGCACATTCAAACCGTTGACATGACATAGCCACCCCCATTCAATACAAACTAGAATAGATATTAAATGTGCATACATGCTACTAGAAAAAAGAAAATATTTTTAATTAATTAAAAATATATTTTAAAATTATAATCAAATAAATAAATAATAATTTGTTAAGGGAAAATGACAAATTTTAACTATTTAAAAATTATTATATGTCTTAAAAAATAATCTAACAACTGATAAGAAATATCATTTAACAAACCAAACATAATTCAAGTAATTGTAAAGTTGAAGCTTTATTATATAATAATAAAATAATTATAAACATCTTTACATAATTTTTATCTAAAAAAATCTCTTTTTAATAGTCTTTTAAAATATATTTTTTAATTCAATAATAAACATGTTATGCTCTTTTATAGTCCGAATATTTTTAAAATAATGCACTATGTTTTGGCTTGAGAGAATAGAAAAGCTAAGAAATTTAAAGTTGAAATTGTGACATGTTATGTCTTTATAAAGTCATAATATTTTTAACCCAATGTATTATGTTTTGACCAGAGAGAATGGAAAAGCTTACAAATTTGAAATCAAAATTGTGACATTTTTGTAAGAAATATGTTATAAAGACAATAAATTTACTCCATCAAGATTTATCTATAAGAAAGGGGTTGTTGGCCAAGTTTGGAATTTCTACATAATATTACATGACAATTGAAAATTCTTTTATGGCCACCTCCTTCTAGGATCAATTGTAAAATATATATAAATTTATATATTATTAATATTTATTTTTTCATAAATATTAGTATTTATTTTATTTTTATATTTTTAAATATAAACAAATATTTTTAAAAAAATACGGTATACTAATTCAAAGTTTGTAGTCATTTACAAATGTATTGGAACATTTAATGATCATATATAATTTTAAAACAAAAAATATATTAAAAATCAACAGACACTATTAGTAAAAGTAGATGCCTATGGTAACTACTTGTATCTGACTATTGTTGTCCTTATTTATAATTGGAAAATTAGGGATCTAGAATGTGATGACACTCTAATTTTATATATATATATATATATATATATATATATATATATATATATATATATATATATATATATATATATATATATATATATATAAAAATAATGAAGATCTTTAATATGAATTAAATCAAATTATGTTGGCCAAGTTGATATACAAATATGGAAAAGTGTGCATAAAAGCTAATTGTGTATTCACAAATCATAAATGTCAAAGATATGTCAAAATTGATGTTGTGACATGTTTAATAAATATTTTATGTGTCTACAATATTAATTACCAAAACATATATCATTTTTCTATGCTTATATTTTGTTTGTAGATTGAATTCATAGTAACGAGGCCCATTCTAGATGCAATAGAGGTAAACTTTGTAAATTTAGGGGTAGGGGATACATAGACTAATAAGTATCATTTTTATGTGTTCATGTTTCCTTTATATGGTCAATTTGACTTAAAACGGCCCATTTCACATGCAATCGACACAGCAAAAGAATATTTAGGGTAATGGGAAGAAAATAGACCACCATGTGTTGTTTTTGTGTGTTCATATTTATTTATAGAGAAATATTGACTAAATGCGATCCTTATTTCATATAATGAAGACACTATATGAATATTTATCGGTAATGGACATATTAGACTAATATGTGTCATTTATTTTCATTCAGGTATCCTTTTTAGATGGAATTTAGAGTAACAAGGACTTTTCACATGTAAGTGGAGGCAACATTTATCTATTTACGGCTAGGAGAATATTAAATACCACCACATGTGTCATTTTTCTATGTTGATGTTTTATTTATAGAGTGATTTCATAGTAGCGTTGCCCATTTCACATGCAATTGAGTAAACATTTGTCAATTTAGGGGTATGGGACACATTAGACTACCACATGTCATTTTGTAGCATTATGTTTGATGTGTAGAGTGAATTTGACTAAAATGGTTCCCTTTCACATGCAACCAATGAAACAATAGAATATTGAGTGCTATGGGAGAAATTAAACCATTGTATGTCATTTTCATCTATTCATTGTTCCTTTGTAGAGCGAAATAGACTAAATGAATCCTCTCTCATATGTAATTTCAAAAATATAAGAATATTTAAGGTCAGGGGACACATTAGATGACCATGTGATGTTGCATTGTGTTTAATATTATTTTTTATAATTATGATCATCTTATAACATACATGTATTATTATGTGTGTGCATTATAATTCATATGCATTATTTTACATACATGTTATAACATGTATGTATTTAGGTTTGGTAATTACAAATCCTAAACACATACATGTTAAATCCAAGTGTATATATGTTAAAATATTTTATAAATTACAAAAATGAATTGTTATCTTTCTTCTCTCCATCTTGTTGCACTTCCCATTTGATAAAATTTGAATATTATTGTCATTTCCATTGAATGACATGTCAAAAGCTATTATAGAGTTAAATTATCTTTATAGACCATTTTTAACATTGGATTTGACATGTAGAGAGATATAAACATGCTACTAAATCTATTCACTATTAAAAAATTCAACTGTCTAATTAAAAGGAAGAGGGATGTGGAATGAATATGCTTCGAATATAGGTTAATCCTTTTTTAAGTGATTAGTCATTTTGAAGTTTGCTTGTTAGGTGGTGTAATGTTATGAGTGAAGTGAGGAAGGCTTGAGTGTTCTCTATCTTGTATGGGTGGGTAGCTAGCAAAGTGTTTAAAAGTAGGCATAGAGGATTGTTTTCCAATGATGGGGATTTGATTGAGACAAACCTCTGAATGGACTACCCCATTTTTTAAGGTCTTAAAAGGTTTTTTGATTTGATTAGGGTTTTAAGAAAGGAGAATAATTTTTTGGTGTTGCACATAGACTTCTAACAATTTGAGCTAGGCTTTGAGAGCCCAAATTCAGAGGATTAGAGTCAATAAATTAATATCAAGAAAGGACAATTTCCAATAGTGTACCTATCCATTTCATTCATAACCAAATTTTTATAATTATTAATTTATTCCAAATGTTCTAGTTTTGTTTTTTTTATTCCTAGACATGTTTGCATATAATTTCAACCTTAGAAAACCTACAAATTTGTCAAAATTTGGTGTTCTTCTTAGAAACTTATCTATATAATTCTTAATTATTATAAAACTTTTATTTGTTACAACTGGATTTTTATTATTATTTATTTAAGTAAAATTATTACAACTTAAAACACATGTTGTACTGTGGTGCTTTTCTTATGTAAAACCATTTTAAGATTGTACACCCACTTCATTTAATATGTTTAATAATAAATATCATACTTATATATTTATATGATGGCAATGACTTTATGGGCATAACTTTTTGATTGAAAACATACATTATATTTGTAAAGATAAAAAGTGTAATATACACTTAATAAAAAAGGGGGTGACATGATATGACACCTAGAGAAAAAAGTATAATATATTTTACACTAAAATTAATCCCAAGAATAATGTAGAGTTACATCTTCACATTAACAATAACATCATTTCAAAATTATATAATATAGTTGATTGATGATAACTAACTTTTATAAATAAAAATTACATAATAAAATAATAAATCACTAATACAATCAATATTACAAAAGAAAGAGTAAAATATGATAAACTACTTAAGTTATCTCCTCAACTACCTCTATATGAGTGTAATACCAACTATAAGCTCCAAGCATCTTCAAAGTCTTCCTTTATGAAAAAGATTTGATAAGTTTTGAAAATGTGATCTTAAAAATCCTTTGAAGATTTCTTTAAATTCCTCATTTATCATGGTCTATTGTAGTAAACATTTATGTCATGGTGCCATGTACTTTTTCTTTAAAATTTTTTTACATGAAGTGCTTTTTATTTCAGGAAAAAAAAAAACAATCCTTAGACCAAGACCACATAAACAAACCAACCGATTACAATAAGGGACCCCACTGATAAAGACAAGACACAGATAAACATTCAAACTTGAAGTGGGTGTAAACATCATCCTCTCACGTTACAACATTTGTGCATCATGATGATCCATGCACACGTGTCCTCCACATCCGCACTCATTCCATTCTAAATTTCTTATCGGTCTGTTTACACTTCTGCTTTCACCTGCAAAATCAGACATACTAAAATGAGCCAAACAATTCTATGACTTATACAACCACCTGATTAAACTCACCTGCACAAACTAAATGAAATAATTTCCCAACTTACCTGATGAGTTTTTGGTCCGGGATGTCATTGGAATCGTCTATCTTTGGCCGTCTTCAAGTATTTCTTTTGTAGAGGTGACAAAATCAGGAAGTGTAACAGAAACTGTAATATGCAAAGTGGAGATGGGTATGTGAACCTCATCTGATAGTTTTTCCTTATCTATCTCTAAGGGAAAGCAATGGTTTGTTGAAAGCGTGGGAGATGACTACAACTCCTCCCATGAAACTTGAAGCCGTCCAATCACTTTGCTCTTTAATCTTCCAAATACTCCTCTTCTTCTCTGCCTCACTTCAAACACAATCATCCCAGATTCCATTATCAATGCCGATAACAATTAATTAATTTCTTGCCCATCACATTCCAAGCAGAACGTGTCTCTCCATTCTGGCTCTGAGGATGCCTCCACCTCCTTTGTATTCAGTGCTATATTCTTGTTTGGATGATATCTAACAAACAAACTACCTTTGCAGCCAGGCTCAAGTGCAATATTTCTAGCTCCCACAATTTCCATCTTCAGCTCCATGGAACATCCATGCCTTGTTTTCTCCATGGAAATTTGTTCTTCTTACAGAATGATTGTAATTTATGACTTACTCGGCCTAGAGCTATCAGCTACCGCATTACAAATACTCAGTCAATCAGAGATGTCCACAACAAGTATTTATATAGTTGTAAGAGTTGAAAACCCAAAGGGCATTATCTGCACAGTGCGCAAAAAGACAATTAGTACCATATGACTAATTTCGCTGTATACAGCATGTTGAAAATATGCTTGAAAAAATATGCTCACCATAACCAGATTTACTGTTCAAATACCACTGTGAGCGCACACGGCAAGGCATCCATTAAAAAAATGGCGAGGGCACGCATAATAACGATGACAGGGTAATCTAAGTTGAATGCAAATGAATTGACAAAGTGCAAAATGAGGTGGATTCTTCTTCTTCTTATTTTTTTAATGAGATCTTACCTTCTCTGGTCGAACTTTAAATTTACTACCAACTTAGCTTTTTCTGACGTGGTTGGTAGTAAAATTATAAATATAAAAATCTCGATGAAGAAACTTTTAAGTCGCCCACATCACTTTTCCTATATAAAAATTTTTATCGAGAAAATTTAAGGCCCCTTTCATGTAAAATGTCACACTTTTGACTTTGATTTCGATCGAGGGTTCCCCATCCACCGGGGGGCCACCCAAACATACTAGAGACCCTACATACTTGAATTCTTAGATCAAAAGGACATAACATGTTTATTATGTAAGTATATTTTATCGAAACTTGTTGATATATTGTTAATTTGTACTAAGATAATATTATAAAGGTGGTTATAATAAAATAAAGTGGTTGGTTGGTATTCACGGGTCGTTATAAAAAATGGTAAAAAAAATGGCCTACAATTAGTTAATTGAAATATTGGTTAGAAATGGTTGTATAGAAACTATAACAAAATAACAAAGTAAAATATTAAGGTATGTGTGAATTTCATGTAAAAGTAGTAGTAATGGAAGGTGGTTGTAGTAGATTATCCTTGGGAAATTGAATATCCCAAGAAGAGAGCTCCCCTCAAGACAGATCTAACGCAACCCACCAATCTTGCATGCTCTTTGGAAGAGTCATTGAAACTGTGATTCTCCAACTAGGATGCAAAAGAATATAAATCCCAACTGGCTCGCCACCTTGTATAAGCAAAGACCAATGAGACATACTAGCAGAGGACTTTATGCATGGTAGCAGACTACATCCTCTTGTTAAGGAGAAGGAGAGGAGAAGAGGCTACAGGTGTGACTCCACCAACGTCTACACACTGATGGATGGGTACTTTACGAAGGCATGATTAGAGGAGCACAATCATAATACAAGGTGCACTCCCCCAATGGTTGAGCCTCTCTTATAGATGCTGAAACTTCTAACCCTCTACTTGAGTTTGAATTTCTAGATAAATCCAAGGAAATACAAGCACTTTATCAATAACAAAAAAACTGAAGAGAAAGTTATTCCTTATTAAAAATAGTTGTGTTTCTAGGCTTCCATGATAGGAATAGAGTTATAACTCTAAAAAAATCCACAAAAAAGTGATGTATGTGTGTCACTGAACATTATCCCCAAAGAAAGCCATTCTTCAATTGAAAGGCTCTAGGTGAAATGGTTGAAATAAACTATGAATCTATCGCCTATAATTTTTAGCTCTAGGACACATCCATAATAAGTGTTTAAAAATCTCAAGTCTAGAATAAGTAAGACACATGGAATTAAGTATCCTAGTGTATTGGAGATGATCATGAAACTGAAGGTATTGGTAGACAAGATACCCTAAAAAGTGGGCAAGTTTGGGTTCAAAGTTGGTAATTCATATTTGTTTCATTGTGGCTATCCACATTTTGGGTGCAGAATTCAAACTCCATGACTTGTTAAGCTTACCTAGTGTAGAGGAGAAGGGACTCATAATCTAGTAGAAAAGACTGGGTGAGTACTTTTTTAAAGCAATGTTAGAGTTACATCACCAATCCTTCCACCAAATATTGGAGGTTTCAGATCCATTTTGTGGAGCATGACATCTATCATCAACTCTCGAATATACAAGATAGAAATTAAATCTGAGGTTAAAAACTTAAATGTCCTTTATAAATCAGGACACAAAATTGAATCTCTAAATGAGACAAGATCTCTAACAGTGGCAATGCCTTTTCTAAAAAGTTGAATGACTATTACTATTAACATTTATGCAATATGGACGTTGGTACTTGTTGTCTAGTTTAGCGGTTACCCATGCACTAATCCTTTCACATGTCCCAACATTGAACTATACAATTTTTTACACTAACACATCACACAAATTTCCTTATGCCCTCACCCGAAGTGCAAAGAGGGGAATTAGGCTAGTTTAGGGTTAATTGGAAAAAGGTTTTGGCTTTAGTCTCTTATGTGTTCTCTTTTTCCCACAGAGGTATTGAAGGTGTACTCAGTATCATTCCATCAACTTTATAACAAATAAAAAGCATACATGTGAGTAACATCATAGGGCTTAAGTCATCATCTCATGTATATTGTTGTACACACTCAAAAGTAATTAAGAGTGTATCCTAAATGATCTAATAGCATTGTGACAAAAGTACTTATCCATATAAACAACAACTAGCAAAACACACATACCCATAAATAGAGATAAGCCATGGTCCAATATCATCACTAATGCTCAACACTTATATATTAATATCCATTACTTAGTTTTACAAGATTGCTAGGTACTCAAGGAACTTACAATGTTATAGGCTATCATTATTATCCCTATCTCTAATTAACAATATCCCTCTGGTTCTTATGGCACTATGGACACAATCTAGTAGTGTCTCTCCAAGGTCTCACAACTCTCCCAACAATCATATAAAATTTCATTATCACTGGCCAATCATCACATTCTCCTTCTTAGGTGTATGCCTTTTATAGGTTTCCAAAGGGCCATGCATGTTACTTGGTAGCTCAACTACCACCAATTAGTAGTTATTACATTAGATATCCACTTATCAATTATTTATATAGTTTTCTTAAGGTTATCTACCTCATTATTTTTTGTCACTTCTCAACTCCCTGTCAGGATCAACTGCTAGTCATAACTCTCATTGTTTATCCCTGTAATATCCAATGAAATTCTTGAATTCACATGGTCACACTTGCATTGATCTTGTTGTTTTTGCATGTGGACTTGATCATTATTGGCTCACACCTCCCTTGATGGAAGTCCTTTTTTCATGTGTGCACATGGAATGTTTAGGTCTACGCATGCCACTCATTGACAACTCACATTGGTCTTTGGCTATATTCATGCAAACTCCTGGACTTTGATATACTTAGCCTAATTTTGGTTTCTACATCACCCCAAACTAAAATGGTTTTTTATCCTTAGAAAACCCTTTCACCTCCTCTTTTGCAACCACTCAAGCTACTTTTTGTGTTTCATGCCTCTTTATCCTCATAGGTGCATTCAATGTTCTTGTGGAAAGTAAACCTTATGCACTCTTATGTGTACTTTGCTCTACCTACTTGATACACTTATATGATTTTATCCTCTTTACTTTCTTACTGAGTCTCTTCATTATATACCTTGCATTATTACATATTAACTTCAGATCCTCTTCCTAGGGTACAATCATTTCACCCTGCATCCTATTACATTAAACATCTCCTATTTTTTCTATCGGTAATTCTCCTCGATGCATCCTCCATACTTTTAAAGAAAACTCTTATGCCTCTCTCCTCCACTCTTTCTTACACTTTGGTCTCACACATATCTCTCTTATGCACCCCACACCTTCAACATTATCCTCCTTATGACTTTTGGTTCTCTTCCCAAGATTGGATCTGTGGCTCTCTCAACATGCCTCATGGTAGCCTCTTCTAACTAGGTGTTCTATCAA
Source organism: Torreya grandis (assembly GCA_037957365.1). Taxonomy (NCBI): domain Eukaryota; kingdom Viridiplantae; phylum Streptophyta; class Pinopsida; order Cupressales; family Taxaceae; genus Torreya; species Torreya grandis. Next base: position 1,105,953 of record JARHVA010002738.1, on the reverse strand, counting down.
TTTATACTCAAATTGAGGTAGATTTAAGCATGCACTACTTGGTATAGTAAAATGAAGACCATTTGTCTTCTTTCCTTAGCTCACCACCTCTTCTTCTCCTTGAATTATTTCCATCTCCTGGGTGCACAATTCAACTTTATCCACTATGCATTATCATCTCTTGAGGAATTTACAACACCTCCTAGTGCATACTTATGCTCTACATCCTCAACCCACTTCTTCTTCTTCTCTAGGTCTACTCATTGTGTTTTTTATCCTCTACCCATCTACATTTGATGGAGGACATTGACTCTATGTTGAGTCATCTCTTACACTTTTATACATCTACCCATCCACACTCAATGAAAGGTACCTTTTGGCATCTTATATCCAATAGTTCATTTGGGATAAGCTATGCACATGAATTCTCCACGAGTCAGTGCTCTTGTCATCTCTACACCCATACTTAATCACACTTAATCTTCTTATTACATCACTTTTACACCACTCTACTCCCAGGCCAAACCTCACAACCTTTATTCCTCGCATAGCCACATAATAGGTATATTAGACAACTAAGATAAATTTATTTTTCTATAGAAAATATTTTATGTGTTTTTTTGCCCTTTAGTTGTACACTCATGTTTCTCATCCCCCTTCGATAGCTCTTGAATCAATGCCTCACTCTCTCTTTTAGCTCATACTCTACAAGATTTGTCCCTTGGATATATACTCTCTAACTAATTCTCCTAGCTTATCCCTGCAATGGTTTCTTCATATATCTCTTACCCCCTTAATTAACCCCCTTCAACAACATTGGACATTGGTCAAATGCCCCTATTTAAATTTGTGTAGGTTGGTTTTAGGTTGGTCTAATTTTTAAGCTAGCAGTTATCCTTTTAATAGTTTTAACACTTGTTTTAAATTCTTAGGCTTGAGTCATGTGGCTAATTTAGACCCCAATCCATTCAATTTAGACAACCATCAATTCAGATCCATTGTGTTAGCTTTTCCAATTGTGAACTTTATAGCTGATGAGTTGATCTTTTATCATTTTCTATCCTCAACCTCCATGCATGTTTCTTTACATTGCACATTTAAATTTTCTTATTATTTATATCCTTTTGTGTTCCTTCTCTTATTGTTTCTTTTAAACCTTAGACTCACTCCCATTTGACCTTCATGTGTGCACCAAATGTTCCTGTGTGTTATCCTTTTTATGTGTGCATCTTATGTGCATCCCTATATTATCCTCTTCATGTGCACAATTATTATTTGGATCTCTTTGAGTTTCATATTTACTTTACTCTTTCATGCAACATGAATGCATCCTTATTCCTATCTTCTTATCACTACCACCCCTCACTAAGTTTTTCACTTGGTCCTCTAGCATAGTGAACATTTAGCTTGGGGCACCTGTGATCATGCCTACACAAATATTAATATTATTGATTAGCACAGAGTGCATTTTCACCATATTCAAGAAGGGCATTTTACACAAGTCGTGAAAATTCTCTCCCATAAACTTAGATGTCTAGCATAATTCTTACAAAAGAAAGACTTTTCTTGACTTGTCTGACTGGTATGACGAGGTGTGTGTGTGTGTGTGTGTTTTACTATCACAACTGGTTTTTGTAGATACTGGACTTAAGAAAAACCTACTATCTTTTATAAAAATATAAATTTTAAAAATAAAAAGGCCTAATCCTTATTACATAATGGATCAAGCTTCATTAGGCCAAATATAACTTGAGTTGGTAACCCTTGAAATGCTCGTAATGATTGTGGACCATTTCTCATTTCAATGTGCATAGTTTCCATGCACTAGTCCCCAAAATTCCATGGATATGTATTCCTTTCAGTAATATATTTCCCTTGATATTATGGTCATGCCACACCTTTTATCATGTCTTCTTCACATTTTTTCTCCATCGAGCTTTCACACATCATTCACCCTATTGCATACGGTTCTCTAGGCCCACATTACGTGACTTTGATTTCTAAGTTCAACCACTGATCAGCCACATGCTAGTCCTTTGCATGTCTCAACATTTAATTTTACATCTTTTTTATGGTGACACATCACCCAAGTGTCCTTGCGCACTCACCTGAAGCATAGAGAGGGGAAGGGGTTGGGCCAGGGTAAGTTAGAAATGATGTTGGCTTTAGTTGTTTTACACCCTCTTGTACATGTAGGGGTATTAAGGGTGTGCTTAGTATAATTCCATCTTATTTACAAAATATAACAACAATACTTGTAATAAACATCATAGGGCTTAAGCCATTATGTTGCCCATGCTCAAGTACTTATAGTGTATCCTAATTGATTTTGCTAACAATGTTGAAACCATTAATTATTCATATAAAAAATAGCTAGGAAAACACACATACCCATAAATAGAGATAACCCATGATTGTATTAATCACCAATCCTCAACATTTATATTAACATCCCATACTTAGTATTACAAGATTATAAGGTGCTTGCAATACTATAGGATATCATCACTATCCCTATCTCTTGTGAATAATATCCCTTAAGTTCATATGACACTTTGGACACCATCCAAAATTATTCCTATAAGGTTTTTCAACTCTCTCAATAATTATGCAGCATTTCATTATCACATACCATTCATCTCCTTATCCTTCTCAAGTGCCTACCTTTTATAGGCTTCCAAAAGGACTTTCATATTGATTGGTATCTCAATGTCCACCACTTAACAATTATTTCATCTAATATCCACTTGGTATTTATTTATTTGGCATGCTTGAGGTCATCTACCTCACTATTTGTCATGACTTCTCAATTTCATATTAGAATCAACTACTATTCATAACTTCCACCATTTGTCCTCGTGATATCTATTTTAGTTGCTAGATTCATGTCGTCATTCTTTTTTTAATCCTATTTTTTCTTCATTTGCACATGTAGTCTTGATATTTGTCATCTTACACCCTTTTGTTAGTAATCCTTTTCTTGGGCATGCATAGAATGTTTAGGTATGTGCACACCACTCCTTATCCACTTGCACTAGTCTCTTATTGTACTTTTATGCACCAATAAACTTGGGATACTTATCCAAATTATAGGTTCAACATCACCCCACACTAACTTGGTTCAATTTCCTTAAATAACATGTTCACTTAATCTTTTACATCCAGTTGGGTTGAATTTTATGTTCCACGCCTCCTTATCCTCCTAGGCACCTTCAATTTTCTTATCGTAAGTAAAACTTGTGCTCTCTTTCATGTAATTTTCTTAGCCCACTTGGTACACTTTTGTATGTCTCTCCTCTCTCTTCTTCATTGAATATTCTCCTTGCACACCTTGAATTCTTTTGCATCAACTTCAACTCCTCTTTTTAGGCTAAAAGCACTTCAACCTGATTCATATTGTGCTCAATATCTCCTAGTTTCTCTGTCAAAAACTATCCTTCAATGTATAATTCATGCCACACACAAGACCACTTATGTTTTTCCTCTCCACTCTTGATTGTGTGTACTTATTTCATAACTCTCTCTTATGTACCATGAACATTTGACTTCATCCTCCCTACAACCCTTGGTCCTCTTCCCAATGTTGTCTCTATGTCTCTCTCAACATGCCTCATGGTATCCACCTCTGAATAGGTGATCTAATGACTTATACTCAACCAAAGGATGTTCTATTCATGCACTACTTGTTATAGTAGTGTGAATACCATCTATCTTCTTTACTTACCTTGCCACCTCTTCTTCTCCTCAAAATCTTGTCATTTCTTAGGTGCACAACTTTACTTTCTCTACATTATGTTCTCTTATGGATTGGCCAACACCTCCTATTAATTAATCACGCTTTACATAGTTGATCCACTTACTCTTCTTCTCTAAGTCCATTCCTTATTTTTTATGTCCTTTACCCATCTATGTTTGATAGAAGACTTTGAGTCCCTATTGAGTCATCTCTTACACTCTTCACCCTCTACACATTTGTGCTCGATGGAGGGTACCTTTTGGTATCTTATATCTAAAAGTTAAGTCATAAGATGATTTTCAAAAAACTTATCCATTGGTTAGTTCTCTTTTTAGCTCTACATACCTTCTCAATCATTCTTCTTAGTGTTGTTACATCACTCTTCCACCTTGTTGCTCATATTCCAAACCTTGTAACATTTGTTCCTCACACACCCACATAATAGGTATATTGGATAACCAAGATATATTTATTTTATGTATCAAATATTATATGGGGTTTTTATCCTTTTTATTGTACAATTGGGGCTCCTTGACTTACTTCTAGATCTCTCAACTAAATGCCACATTCTTCCTTTATGCCCACTCTCTATAGGGTTTAATCCTTAAGTATCTACCATATATATAATCCTCTTATCTTCCCCTATAATAGATGCCTCATATCTCTCTTGATTCCCTTCATCAATACCCTTTAACAACACTTGATGTGGGTCTCTAGGCCTTATTTATAGTTATGGAGATTGGTTATCGATTCATTCAATTTTTAAGCTCGTAACTATCCTTTCACCAATTTTGACACCCATTTCAAATGTATGGGCTTGAATGTCAAAATTAAAGACCTTTAATTATGACATGAATCAAACTAGATCCACCATTTTCATCAACCTTTTCCATTTGTCATCTTTACAACTAGTGAGTTTACCATTTGTCATTTTTGTCCTCAAGCCCTGTGCCTATTGCCTCATGAAATACAATTGAATTTTTCTACTGCTTATACCTTTTTGTGTGTTATTTATCCTATTGGTTCTTTAAAACCTATCACTCTCTCCCCTTTGACCTTATTTCACACATAAAAACCTCCTACATGTTATGCTTCTTATACACGCATCATACACTAATCCATTTATTTTTTCCTATGTGTCATATTTCCTTTGGTTTTACACATTACCTACGTGCATCATTTTTTATCTCTTTTAGGCACCACATAATTTTTGGATATATATAATTCACATTATAATATTTTTTCATGTCACAATATTTAAATTTATAACTTTTTATGTTGACACATCATGCAAGTTTATTCCTATGCTTACATAAATTATAGAGAGGGGAATCTAGTTGGCTTGAACAAAGTGTATCAAGAACCACTAAAAAAGATTGAATTAAACATTGGAACATATTTGTTCCTTAATCTTTCATCTATGAGATACTATTAGGGGTAGGAACATATATTGGAGGTTTTGTAACTATTGAGAGACTATCAGGATGTCTTCCTAACCAAGTTCTCTAAAGTAATAGTTGTAGATATATCATTGGGATAGATGCACATAGATTTGAAAGAGTTTTTAATACCCATTAATCATCACCTATATAGTCTAAACCCCAACATGAAGATGAAATTAAAGGTTGAAATGGATCACATGTAAGAAGCAATAATCATTTATATAATTGTAAAGATGGATTGGGTGAGTCCCATAGTTGTGCAACCAAAGAAGTTTGGGAATATTTTGGTTTGTGGGAAATACCATGCACTCAATGATGCCTACATCAATTATCCCTTTCTAATACCATTCAGAAATGAAATCCTTGACTTAGTCATAGGTCATAAGGTGTACATATTCAAAAATGGATTCAGCGGATATCATCAAGTTTTAATCATAAAAGAGGACCAACATAATATAACCTTTTCAATATAATGAGTGTCATTCACATATAATATAATGCCCTTTGGTATAAAGAATGCACTAGCAATTTTCTCTAATAATATAATAACTGCATTTAAATACTTCATTCATGACTTTCTGGAAGTATATTTCGATGACTAAGCTATTTTCTCCTTGTCACATATGTCAAAATTCTAATTAATGTTATAATGGTGTCAAGCTCTATGCATTGCTTTGAATTTAAAGAAGTGATTGTTTTTCACACCTTTTAGTGTTATTTTAGGTCATGTTGTATTTAATTATGGCATCTCGGTTGACCAAGTTAAAATTGCAGCGATAGTGGGGATGCCACCCCAACTAGCTCTATAAAAGTGCACACCTTTTTGTGTCATATGAGATATTATAATAAATTTATAATAAGATACACAGTCATATTTGTGCTAATGGAAAAGCTATTGCATAAAGATACCAAATTCGAGTGGACATCAGAATACTAAACAACATTTATCGATCTCAAGCAAAGGTTAGTAACAACACCTATTTTGATTTTTTTTACTGGAAGCATCCATTCAATGTACATGTGGATATTTTTGGTATTGCAGTAGGGGTTGTCTTAGCACAACTAGGGGATGTTGGGTTGGATCATCCCATACATTTTTATAGTAGGAATCTATCATTAGTAGAGAATAACTATATAACTATAGAAAGAGAGGCCTTAGCTATGGTGCTTGCATTACAAACTTTTTAACATTATCTATTGGCCACACTATTTGATCTTATCACAGACCACCAAGCATTACAATATATCATTAACAACATGATGTTGGGAGGATGGACCTCTAGGTGGATAATTTTGTTTAAAGAGTTTCAATTCTAAATCAACGTGAAGTCAAGTTGAAAAAATGTGGAACTAAATCATCTGAGTAGGATACATAATGGAAAAGAACTAGACTAAATGGAGGAAGAATCCCCAAATGTGCACTTGTTCAACACTACTATGATCCATGATAATATGAAAGACATTAAAAACTTCTTGGAGTGATGAAATTTCCTTACACATTATGTTAAAAGGTATAAAAATCAAATGGTCACATGATCCATTCCTTATAGTCTTATTAATGGGTTCATGTATAAATTAGGAAAGGATGATATGTTATGTAGAGTAGAATTAGATCATGAACAATTACAACTTATCCAAGAATCACATCAAGGTATTATGTAGGGTAAATTTAAAAGCAAAGCCACTATAATAAAAATCTTATATAGTGGCCTTTGGTGGTCAACATTATTTTAGGATGTGCACAAGGTGGCCAAGCATTGAAATGTGTGTCAGGGAATAGGAAAACCCAATTATAAAATGATGATATGCCATTTGTCCTAATGTTTGCATAACAACCATTTGATCAATGGTGAATTGAATTTGTTGGACCTATATATCCAAATATTAAATTAATTCATAATTAGTATATTATCATTGCAATAAATTACATCACCGAGGGGGTGGAAGTTGTTGTCACACCAAGTTGTGATGTGAGGGATGCTACCAAATTCTTATATGAAAATATCATTACAAGATTTATATTAAAATAAATTTATTTAGAGCTAGAGGAACTCACTTACTCAATAACACTATAAAGACTCTCATTGAGGAGTTTATGATCTCGCACAATAAGATCATGACTTGTCACCCATAAATAAATGGACAAGCTGAAGCATCAAACAATGTACTGGGTAAAATGTTAACAAAAATATGTATTGTGAAAATGGATGATTGGGAGGATCACATTCCTTCAATTATTTGGGCTTAAAAAATAAATAAAAATGTGCCATAGGTTTCACTCCCTTTTAGCTCACTTATGGTCTTGAGGCAGTGATGCCTATGGACTACATTGTTCCTAATCTATGCATTGTAATGGTTATGAGGCTAGGTGACCAAGACTATATGAAAATAATATTAATGCATTTGGTTAAAATGGAGGAAAATCAATAAAATTAATAGTGGATATAATAGATACACAAGTTAAGTCAGAAGGCTTGGCATGATCGTAACTTGCAATCTAAGAATTTTCATCCAGAAGAAGAAATGCTATTGTCTAATAATAGGTTTAAGGCATTCCTAAGGAAATTATGCATCAGATGAAAGAGACCCTACATTATTCATGAAGTCTCACAGAATGATACCATTATTTTGCAATATCTATATGGAACCATATTTCTAGTACATATTAATGTTTATACAATTAAGACTTACCATCGTTAGTATTTATCATTCTTTACTGATAATGAGAGAGGGTGTTGAATAACACCATGTAGTTCAGATTTTTATTTAATTTTTTTTTGTGTTTTTTTATTTTTTTTAGGGTTACAGTATTTTTACAATGTGATATTTGGATTAAAACACATTAGAGCATAGTTTGAATAGTCGACATCATAGACTACAATTGATTCATAGAGTTAGCATGAAGGAATGACAACTAGAAATGACTACATGGTGGTCATTAAATATGTTTAGAAAGATGATGATGACAAGATAGTTATAGTGAAAGTAAGGATAATGGTCACTCAAGACCATTAATGACAAGCCACTTGAACAAATTGGATCTTTCCTAAAGTATATCGCATGGTAGAAGGAAAAGTTTGGTCATAAAATAATTGGGATAGGTGAAAAGACACTAAGTCACATCAACTACCTAAACATGAATTAATAAAAGAACTTAGATGGAAAAGGGTAAATATAATATCAAATATCAGTTGATTGATATTAATTTAGGAGGTAAACTCATGCACAATCAGTATAACATATTTAATCTAGACGACTAGATGGATTTGGTTACCAAAAGCTATATAACAAAGGGCATGGAGAACATAAAGATATTTCACTCTTATGCCAATAAGTGAAACTTGTGATTTGCCTTCAAAACACCTGATTAGACACATATTTCATACAAGATTTAAACAAAAAAAGTACTCCATGTAGCCCAATAAAATAACCATGGAGAGAGCTTAATTGTTGATCCCACTTTTGGATGTGTAAAAAGAGGAAATCAGGATTCTAGGCCTAAGGGAAATGAAATATTAGGATCCATACCCATTTGACTTAATTCATGTAGTATAATCCACTTTGTTTTCACATGATCCAAAATAAATAACATATGCAGGATCCCTAGCTCTTCAACATCCACTATGAGGCTTATATGTTGAATGATTGATTATACTACCTATTTTTAGATAACTGGATGAGGTAATGTTCACCATAATTAGTAGGTATAATTAATTAGTCATTAATTTATCCCATGATATCATAATATGGATCACTCAGACCATGGCATGAGTAATAAGCCTCCCATCTTATGGAAAATCCCTCCTACCTTACAAGTCCATTGCTCCACCAATTCATTTTGACACTAGGGAAAAATATACGACAAGGGAAGGAAGAGGAATACCCATTAATTCAATAAGTCATGCTTTTGTGAACATTTGGTTTGAATGCATTACCAAGTGGTTTTGGAAAATAACAAATCAATGGAGGTAGGCAATCAAAGGTGTTATCGATATTGTGTATCACATGATATGACTACATGAAAATTTCAAATGGCCTAAATTTCTAGCATCTGAGCTAACCAAAAATATTGAAAAGATCCTCATGGAAATATCACAAACATTTTAGTATTGGATTTTGGTTTTTTTTCTTTATTTCACATAGTGGAAATCACTGGAAGGACCAGTCAACCTTTTTGTAAATTTCTAGCCTACTACTACATTCGTAAAAATCACATGGATGAAAATAGGAAAATGTTAGGAGAAATTGGGGAGTTTCAATACATCCTGGTTTAAGTCCCTAAACATGATTAATTTTCACCTAATAATCTCCTAGGATTTCATGCAATATATTAGACAACATGCCTCAAATAAAAAGCTACATGCAATGACATCCACATCAAGGTACATGAGTTACCCAAAGCAACTATGAATTCACTACTATTATTCATTACTATGTTAGAAGCCAAGTTATAAGTGTTGATTTAGAAAGCCCTAGTTGTGAGGTTGGTGCCACTACTATGGCCCATTCCCCTAGGTAGACAACAACTAGTGTAAGAAGAAGTGTAACCTAAAAATAACCATAAACATAACAAGCGTAACTTCAGGCACCACCACAACCAACAATGGCTCCAACATAGACAAATAAAGGAAAGACACAATCACAAATGTGGTAATATTCACCACCACCTTAGAAGAAGAGGACATGATAAGTAAAGTCCTGGTTGGAAAATATACATGTCCCTAAAATAATAGCTGATTGTGACTTGTTAGAGTTGGGAGTCAAGGAGCATGAAGTCTTGAAGTCCATGTTGGAAGACATCAATGATAATGTGTATGATCACAAAAAAGAGAAGCTAAGACCTTATGAAGTGCATAATTAGGTAATACAAGACCTTTGTGTTAATATTACTCAACCTCCCCCTTCTATCATTGTTGACATTGTAGGGAAATAACTAGCTCAAAAAATGTTGGTGGCTGAAATATTCCACAAAGATGTAGTTACAAGATCCTCTACTACACAACAAAAAGAATTGATATCACAATAAATCCCACCATCACCATTCTTAGATAAACCTCCAATGTATGCCACAGTTTGACCTTCTCCAATGATAAAGTTTTAAATGGTATCCTTCATAAAACAATCAGAGGATAGTGTATCACAACATGAACAAGAGTATCATCAATAGTCCTAGGGCCAAACTATGAAGAGGCAAAAGCAAATTTTCAAACCCCCTTTAATATTTAGAAAACACATGAGTTTGCATTGAGGTGTTGTTATGGAATATTACACTATCAAGGATTTGTAACAATTTACAATTGTGTATTCTCTAACCCCCATGGAAGAACCTAAAAAACCTAGTTTAACATAGTCAGAGCCCCAATAAGAAGCTGGACATCAACATGAGGATCTTGTGGAAGCACAAAAGGAGGTTAAGAGGAAGGAAAAAAATGAATCAAAACAAGAACTAGAAAAGAGGAAAAGTGAAAGGTAGATATAAAAGATAAACAACATAAGCAATAGGCAATTTTGTAAAAGGATCAGTGCAAATAATAAGCTATAAAGGAATGACACAAGAAATAAGCCAAAGAAGTAGAGGCTCGAATGAAAAGAGATAAAGATGCAGAGGCTCATAATAAATGAACTAAATAAGTGGATGCAAAGAAAAGAGTAAGAGGTGGAAATAATAAAATATCAATAAGCATAAGTTATGCAACAAAAGGATGTAGAGGTGCTAGTAAAGGATCACACAGAGAGAAAGGCCAAAGAAGTGCAAAGCATTAAAAAAATAACAAGTCAAGTGTGTGGTCGAAGAACAAGAATCCAAAGACAAATCCAAGGCTAAATTTAAATAAAAGGCCAAGGTAGATGAAAATGCCAAACCTAAGGCTAAGGTAGAATCCAAATCCAAATTTGAAGCTAAAGCTAAGGTTAAGGACGAGGTGCAAGTTAAATCCCAAGATGAGGTAGAAACTATGGCTAATGTTGAATCTAAAACTAAATCTAGAGAATAAAAAGAGGCTAAGGAAAAAGAAGCAGAGTGTGTAGGACAATAGAAACTAACACCACAAGAGGGTGCATAGGGGGAGGCTTTGTAGATAAAACCTCAACTCACTATCCAGTGGATGTGGGATGTTTCCATATCATCTACCCAATGCCCCACCTTTTCTCTTAATTTAGCATAATTCACACTAACTCCTATAATGACTACGACCACATTTATGTCCCTTACTACCACACACTTAAAACATATTTAGATGTTGCCCAGTTACCATTGACCAAGCATATTTAGAGCTTAGTTGTATTCCAAGAGTCAATATCGTAGAAGGATTTATCCTTAAAACAATAATTTTTCTAGCTATATAATGGCAATTTATAATTGAACCACCAACTTATAAATGCACATTATCTAATTAATAGTAATTACACCACACTAGTTACACAAGTTCTAGGTGACTAGGTAATGTTTGAGGAAAAATATCTCAAACCATTACCAAAAAAACTCACAAAGGATTGGTTAGATGTGCAATAATTACTAACACTATGAGCTCAAAGGTAGAATATAAAATTGGAAACATAGGTAATCTATTAACTCCTTAAGGAATACAAACAACTTTTGAATAACATTGTGTAGCAAACAAAGTAGATAGCACAAGGTATGTTGAATTAGAGGCAACACCTTAACAATTCATTGGTTACTTCTAAACCTGAGTTTATAATGGTAGACAATGCCAAAGTTTCCATAGATGATCTAATAGTTACTTTTGATGCAATGAGAAGAGCCCTCAAGAAATTTTTGGATTTGAAGGATAGTACCATGCAAAAACTTTATATTTGACATAATGAGACTCTACACACTACATTTTTTGGCCTCTAAGTTCAATGGCATACACATCAATTAGATGAGCTGGTACTACACATCTAACTCAAGATATCAAATGGTAAATCACTAATCACCATCACAAAAGATGAAGATGTTCAAAACTTTATGGTGATTCATAGCTTTCTATGCATATTATTTACTATGGTGTGATAAGTGTTAATAGACTGGAAGATGCTCAATCAAGATCTCTCCCAGATTGATCCTTTCATTTCTCAACTTGTGGATGAGCCTCAATCGATTCCAATGCAACAATTACAACAAGTTATACAAAATAATAAACTATTTCCAAAGTCTCAACCAAAAAACCAACAATAAGAACAACCTTTACTATCAAATTTTGCACAACCATGTGGTTCATCGATAGCACAATCAGAACTAACACAACAACACCCTACTACATAGCTTGTTAAGAGTATACCACCATCCACCCATTAGGTACTACAAACTCCAATTTTTTAGTTTTTCCAAGTTTTGAATAATTTTGTAGGATAACTTGAAGCATTAGGAGTGGGGTCAGGTTGGTTGAAAACCCATAAAAGGTGACCACCTAGTTATGCTAATCAATTAAAAACTTGAAATGGTGATAGGTTAGTACTATCGGAGTTGTTGCCAAAATCCAAATAATGCAAATGCAATGGAGATGTGATCACATGAGATGAAGTAAGTGCACACCACATAGATGCTAAAGCAATTTGAAATTATACAAGAAGCTAAATTACACAAGACAAAATGGAGAAAACCAAAATCTTATTAACATGAGATGGCCAAAGTAAGGAATACATATAGGAGAGTACATAAGTAACTCCTCCACAAAATGTGGACAATGCACCCCAAGAATAGACTGTAACTCTTCCATGAAAGTTGGTGACAAGGTGCTAAGAATAGAGAAGTAACTCCCATCAAGGGAGTTACTTATGACATTCTTATGACACCTATGACACATCTATGACACACACCTTGACATAAGCTAGCCTATCCCACAAATGTAGGAAAACTCCATGTATGCACAAGAAATACAATTTTCCTAATTAAAAAATAGGGAAAAATAAAAACTTACACTAATACCTCCCCATAAGCGCAACTTAGGTGGGCAGTGTGGAAATATAAAATGGGTCCCGACAACTAGGCCTGATGAGGTACCCACGTACAAATGCAATCTCCCATAATATAGAGAAAAGGAGAAAACCCATAGGAAAAAACTCCCCCCCCCAAAAGAGAGACAAAAAGAAAAGAAGACGCTAGAAGGCCCCCCCTAAAGATGATGTTGTTGTAGATGTAGACCGCACCCCAAGAAGAGCTCGTAGATGAATCAACTTTCTCTCAGTGAAAGGTTTGTTGAAGATGTCTGCAACCTACTCTGAAGACTAGCAAAATATCAAGTCAATGACCTGACTATGAATAAGCTCCTGAATGAAATGCATGTGAATCTCTATGTGCTTGGTCCACTAGTGCTGAACCAAATTCCTGCAAATCTGAATGGTACTCTGGTTGTCACAATAAATGATGGTGGCCTGCCTTATAGGAATTCCAAACTCAGAAAGAATCCCATGAAGCCAAATAGCCTCAGTAGCTGCATTAACAACTCCCCTATACTCTGCCTCTGTGGATGATATAGCAATAGCATTCTGCTTCTTGCTAGACCAACTGATATGACCTAAACCTAGAGAGAAACTATAACCAGAAGTGGACTTGTGAGTCTGTGAATCGCTAGCCCAGCTTAAATCTGTATATCCAACCAAGTCAACCTTTATACCAAATCTGTAATGAATCTCGTATCTATGTGAACCCTGTATGTAATGCAAGATCCTTTTAGCTTCTTTCCAATGCAGCTCATGAGGTTCCTACATGAATTTGGAGACAAGTCCCACTGTATATGATATGTCGGGCCTAGTGTGAGTCAAGTAGATGAGACTAACAACAAGTTATCGATACCGAGTGGCATCAACCAATGGTGAAGAACAATCAGCCTCAAGCTTGACTCCTGATAGAAAGGGAGTCAGAGATGGTTTGCAATCAGCCATGTGAAATCGAGCCAATAAGTCAAGAGCATACCTAGGTTGTGCAAGAAAAATCCTTCAATCTGACTGTGAGATATTGATGCCAAGGTAGTAGTGCAATAAACCCAAGTATATCATGTCAAATCTATCTTGGAGAGATGCCTTCACCGCTACAATAGCCGATGAAGATCTCCCGGTGATTAGAAGGTCATCAATATATAAAACCAAAATTAGGATCGAATCATCCTGCCATAAGAAGTAGACATTTTGATCAGAATGGCACCTAGTGAAACCCACTATGAGAAGGAAGGAATCCATCTTGGCATACCAAGCCCAAGGGGCCTATTTGAGGCCACAGATAGATTTCCTAAGTCTACATACTAAGGAATAATCTTGAACAAATCATGGTGGCTGCTCTATGTAGATCTCCTCTTCTAGGTCTCCATGAAGAAAGGCACTCTTCAAATCCATCTGATGCACATCCCACCCATGTGTTGCGGCAATAGCCAAGGTGAGTCAGATAGAAGTCATCTTTGTAATGGGTGAAAAGGTCTCAGAGTAGTCAATGCCTGCCACCTGTGAGAAACCTTTGGTGACTAGTCGCGCCTTGTACTTATCAACCGACCCATCTGCTGCAAACTTGGTTTGATATATCCACCTACATCAAACCATCTTTCTTCCCTTAGGAAGTGAAGTCAAGTCCCAAGTGTGATTTTTGATTAATGAAGAATATTCTTCCTCCATAGCATTATCCCACTTAGGTACCCCTGATGCCTCTCGAAAAGTCTATGGATCTAAAACTAAAGCAAAGAAAGCATGTGGATCTCTCTAAAAATCCCCCAAGTACATCTATCATTTGCGGGATCTCCTACCCAAGTGCCAACACTCTCAAGTGTCTATTTGGCCCAAAGTGGCCCAAAAGTGGGTGAATTAGGTGCTAACTCCTCATCCTCTGACTGACTAGAGGTGGATGGCACTGCATCACTGTCCTCGCTGTCTAAACTCAAAGAAGAAGAAGATGTCTCTAGATCAAGAATCTGTTGTGGCTAATCTGAATTTGATGAGGAATCATCATGAAGAAGTAGATCTAATGAGGGATAAGAAGTGTCAAGTGTTGAGTCTCTAGGACTCTTCTGAAAATGGACACTTCTCTCGATGAACAACTCATGAGTGACTAGATCTAGAAGGCGATATCCCTTAATACCATCTGGATATCCTACAAAAATGCAAGGCTTGGACTAATGTTCCATAGCTTTTCATTTCTTCTTTAGAATGTGGGCCATGGCTGGGGATCCAAAAACTCTAAGGTGCTCAACATCAGGTTTCCTTTTATGCCAAGCTTCAAAGGGTGTTATCCCTTTCAAAGCTTTGTGAGGAACCCTGTTTTGATGTAGCAAGCACAATTAATGGCTTCGACCTAGTACTGTGGTGCTAAGGATTTGGAGTGAATCATATAGCTACCCATCTCTTTTAAGAACCTATTTTTGTGTTCTGCAACCCCATTCTGTGAAGGATTGTAAGTGACTGTGTGCTGCAAATCACAAAAAATAATTGAAGTCATGCTACAAGGATCTAAAGATGAAAACTCAACTAGTGAGGAGCCCATGTGATGAGAAGCACCCAAATCAATGATCCATGATGTTGTAGAAGTTGTAGTAGCTACAAGGGCCTTGCCCTTTTCTTTCTCCTTACCCTTACCTTTTGCCTTAGTAGAATCTTGGGTAGATGAATTATGCTTGATGGACTCAGGAACACCTATGTTGTTCTTCTCTAGAAGATGAGTTAGGTGATCTATTTGTTTCTTCATGCATTTGTGTTCATCATGCCTTGTATTTTTACAATAGGCACACTTAACCTTCTCCTTCTTAGGTTTAGCATTGGAGGATGAAGACTCAGTGTTGTTTTTGGCAAGATTGTTGTTTTCTTTCTTCTTCTTCTGGTCCTTGTTCTTTTTCTTCTTCTCCTTTGTTGAAGTCCTATCCTTACCATTTCCAACTATCAAATCTTGGGATTGAGTAGACTTCATTGTGACCATTTCAATTAGCTTATCTTGCTCCCTAGTCAAGTCGGCAATGAATGAATCGAAAGAAGGCATTTTCCATGTAGTGCCAAGGGCACTTTTAGTGGCATGGAAAGTGGAGACAAAGACTGAATATCTTCGACCTAACTTTGAGAGAATAGAAAGGATGATTTGATCATCTTTCTTCTCTATCCCGCATTCTTTCAATTGCAATCTAAGGGCCTTAAAATTAGTGAAGAAGTCTTATAGGGTGTTAAAGTTGTTAGGACTTAGATTTATGAGTTCATTTTCGAGCTCATGACCTCTCATCTCATCAAGCTTCCCAAATAAGTTTTCTAAGGTGTCCCATATGTCATTGGGAGTCTTGGAGGATTCTAAATGGAAGAAAAGTTATGGAAACATAGACAAGCTCAGTAATCCATAGGCTTCATCACTACGGTTGTATCACTTGACCTTTTCAGCATCAGTGTTGGGTTCTACTTTTGTACCCATGTTGATCCTATACAACCCTTTAATTCTAAGAATGATTGACATTTTAACCTTCCATTCATGATATTTGAATGGTGTTAGGGGTTTAAGTTGAAAATAATCCATTTTAAGCTGAATTTAGATGAAGTTGTGTTGATTGCAAGTTATGCAATTATGCAGAAAGGAGAATGAAAGCAAGGATATGCAAGTTGTGAAAAGCAATCACACCCCTCCAAAATATTGATCCCCCCCCCAAATATGCAAGTGCATGCTCAAAATATGTTGGGCTTAGTCAAGAATGCGTCTTAGAGCAATTAGTGTAAGACTTAAGCAAACAGGATGTCGGACTCAGCTGAAAATGTGTCTTGAGAGACCCAAAATTTAGGCACTTTATAAACTAGTGAATTTTTGAAAAATAACAAGCCTAAACTATGGATAATTGAATTACAAATACTTTTGAAAAAATGGCACCCAAATCTGAGCTACCGTTTGCAAGAATTAAAGGTTCAATTTTCCCTTAAACTAGTGTTTTTGCAAAAAAAAAGCACTAAAACATTAAAAAATGCCTATTTTGAGAGAGAAAATGGCCTTCCAACCACTCATTGGATTTGGAAAGGAACAAGGAATCCAAAGGAGGTTTGTGTGAGGAGGAATTGGCCTCTTGCTAACCCAGGTCTCACCCTTCATCTTCATAGGTTGAAGATACAAGTTTAAAAAAACCTCTAAACTATTTTTTTTAATGCTAATTTCTAATTTGATTTTAAATCAAACATTAAAATTACTAATTTAGATCAGAATAATTATTGGACAATAGAAGAATTATCAATCAAACAGCAAGAGAGAGAGAGAGGGCCCACCACAAGGGCATTGGAAACCAAAAAGGAGCGCCATTTTTCAAACAAGACTACTGGCAGAATTATTGGCAAGGACAATAGCAGAAGTGGTAGAATATTCTCACCAAAAACAAGGGTGCAATTCTAGTTTCCAGACAGTAAAATAAATGCAGGCAGTGGCACCCCAAAAAAAGCGCAGTTCAGATTTTGCTCAGAAAAAACAAAAGAAATGAACTACAAACCTACTGGACGCCGTACGGCCTAATGGCATGGCTGGAAGGACTGCTAGAAGGACATTGTTGCTGCTATAGAAATGAGTTCTAGAAGCTTGGTACAAACTAGAAGAGTTTCCAGTACCCTCACCAAAAAAATTAAACTCAGCAAGTAGCTCACAGTAGAGGTGGCGCACAGGTCAGAGGTATGAAGAAGCTTGCAACAAGGTCAGCCCCTCCAACATCCTGGAAGAAAACTAGATAGAAAAAATCTTATCTTTTTCTTGTAGAATGACCAAAAGAAAAGAAATTCTTCTGCCTTTGCTAAAGCCACAATAGATCTAGACAAGTTGTCTTGGCAAATTCTAACTCAGAAGTAATTTTTTGAATAAGTTTTCGTATGGATTTGCATGAGTTTTCAAAAAACACTTCCAAAACAATGGAGTTAAACAACAAAAAAGACTACTAAGAAAGCAAAGTGAGAATTTTAGAATAGCATAACCAGACACACGATTACCATAGTGGCTCTGATACCATATCGGAGTTGTTGCCAGAATCTGGATAATGTGAATGTAATGGAGACGTGATCACATGAGATGAAGCAAGTACACACCACATAGATGCTAAAGCATTTTGAAATTATACAAGAAGCTAAATTGCACAAGACAAAATGGAGAAAACCAAAATCTAATTAACATGAGATGGGAAAAGTGAGGAATACATATAGGAGAGTATATAACTCCTCCACAAAAGGTGGACAAGGCACCCCAAGAATAGACTGTAGCAAAAAAAAATTCCCAACAACTCACATCATCAATTAAATTATCTACGAGCATAAATTTCCCTCCTACCTCACATGAACAAGAGAGCTTTCATAGTCCACTTGGAGCCTTTGTTAATGAAATTCAAAGCATCCATTTGTAAGCACTCTACTTCTATCCTCCTACCTCTTTGCTTAGAAGAACCAAATTTGGGAGTGGTTAACAGAGACTTCTTCTAGGAAAAGGTGAGGATTTATGAAGAGGATATAACAGGGCTTTGTTTCTCCTAAAGCTCATCCACCATTTACTCCAAATCAAAGTGTGGACAATCCATCAACACCTTCACTTTCTTTGGGTCTGTCTAAGTAGCTTACTCATAAGACTCCAAAAGCTTAGATGTTACCACCTTATAAACAAATGGCTTCCTCTACAAAGAATCTAAAGGTTCAACATGATCACTAATCCCTTCCTCCACAAAAGAAACTTATGTAGAAATGGGAGCATGAATAGAGATATTAACCACAAGAAATATGATTAAATCTCTTATATGAAGCTGGGTCAAATACCTCTGAGTTTTTGAAAAGGGATAAACAAATATTTTATGCCCTATATTATTACACCAAAAACATCTAAGGATCAACACTTCTAACTCCACTCTTTGGAGCCACAAACCATGCTTGGATGAAAACTGGATGAAACTAACCAAAATTCAAGAGGCATCCAAAAAATACAAACCCTAGAGAAGTTTGTTTGATTAACATCCACCTCTTGATTAATAATAATGAAGTAACACATTATCAAAGAAAGGAGCCTAATAAAATCTAAGTTACTAAGTAGTAAAGGTAAATTATATAGACATATCTCCAAATGGTCATCATGTCTAACACATCAGATAAGGTATTGAAAAGAGGTTTCCAAGGGCATAAAATTAGTCTCTCTCACCCATGAAAGTAAGCCCCAAAAGATGAAACCCAATCTTCATAGTCAATTATTTGGAACTAAAAGATGAATAAACCATTACAGATAACTGTTAGCAAGGGTTGGTTGATACCTTTCTAGGTGGAGTCCATCTAGCCACAAGCTTCCGAGAAAGAAAGAGGTGAACAACAAAATATACCCATAATAAAATACCGCTCCATATCCAAAGCAAACTAGTCCAAGCCATCATCTAGGAGATAAATTAGAGTAGCCTCAGATGCTAGCTTTACGGGAATGTCCCTTAGACAAACCTCTGATTCATGGCTAGGGGATGAATCCTATCAATGGCCTTCACCTGACTCAGCCTTTGCACTTGAACCAATTATAACCTCCTTACCTATTCCAAGGTCATCCTGAATCCCCAATGAAGTAACTCATCATTTATCCAATCTAGGGGAAGGAAGTCATTATTTTAAAGAATGCATATCTTGAAATATTCATTACAATTGTGAAAGGGGTTCCTAGAGTTTCGGTAACCCTCAAACACCACAACACTTCCCAAATCTATTGTGTGATGAGGAAATCCAAATACATTCACCACATCCTTAGTTATCCTCATAAGATCTAACACAAATTGTTTGAAGCTCTTCATAGCCATAAAAACCCTATACCCCTTACCAAGCTCCCTCGACACCTTCCCAATGAAAAATTCCCCCTACCCTAACCACCACCATCATCATCACCTTCCCCACTCTTAAAGACCCTATTCCTACACTTGCCACTATCATTGCCATCTCCATCCAAAGATCAACACTTAAATGATACATCGTAATTGATTATGAATTTGTTATTTTACTCAATAAAAATAAATAAAACTTTACTACATTTATTAAGCTATATAAACATCATAAACTATTATAAAATAAATCTATAATATTACCACATACTAAGGGTTTTAATATATTTAGCTTTTTACCATTCTTTCATCCTAAATTATAAAAGACATGAACACTCATGTGTCCATGATTTAGATAAGGTTTTGGTGACCCACCAAAAATAAAAAATAACATCCCTCTGGGGGAATTTTGCACATATGGGGAAATTGCTAATATAATTTCTTTCTTTATGTGATTAGCTTGTTTATCTTTATATAGATTTTCTTATAACTATAGATTGTTATAACAACTTATAATCATCATCAGCGTGATCATCTATTGATGTAATGGACATTATCCATTGGTAGTAGATAATGCATCTTGCCTTCTAGTAAAAATTTAATCCATCATAATTAATCAATGAAAATGTGAAGTCAACTGGGTGGGTGGTGAAGGTGAATAATTATGTGACAATTAAAAAGTTAATCCATCATAATTAATGCTTGTTTCCTAAAACTAAATATAGAGAATAAAAAGAGGCCAAATCCAAGGAAGAAGTAGAGTGTGCATAACAATATAAACTAGCACCACAAGAAGATGCATAAGAGGAGGCTTTGTATCTAAAACCTCAAGTCACTAGCCAGTGCATGTGGGATGTTCATATATCATCCACCTGATGCACCACATTTTCTCTTCCTTTGGCATAATTCAGACTAGCTCTTGTAGTGATTATGACCACATCCATGGCCCTTACTACTATTGTAGTTGAAACGATTTTGGATGTTACCTAGTTACCACTGACCAAGCACATTGATAGCACAGTTGCATTCCAAGAGTCAATATCACATAAGGCTTTATCTTTAAAACAAGAAGTTTTCCAATTGAACAATGACAATGTATAATGAAGACACCAATTTACAAATTCATGTCAGCTGATTAATAGTAACTACACCACACTAGTTACACAAGTTCTAGGTGACTAGGTGATGTCTGAATAAAAGTAGCTCACAGTTTACTGAAACAACTCAAAAAGGATTAGTTATTTGTGTAAAAATTTTAAATACAACAAGCTCAAGGGTAGAATATAAAATTAGAAACAAAGGTAAAATATGAACTCCTTAAGGAATATGAACAAGTTTTGAATAACATTGTGTATCAAGTACATTAGATAGCATAACATATTTTGAATTGGAAGCATCACCTTAATAATTCATTGGTTATCACTAAACCTAAGTACGTAATGGTAGATAATGCCAAAATTGTCATGGATGATCAAATACCTACTTTTGATGCAATGATCAGTGCCCTCAAGAAATTATTGGGTTTGAGGGATAGTACCATGAAAAAACTTTAGATTTGACATAATGAGACTTTACACATTACATTTGTTGGCCTCTGAGCGCAAAGATATACAGATCGATTAGATGAGATGGTACTAGACATCTAACTCAAGGTATCAAATGGTAAAGTAATAATCACCATCACAAAAGATAAATATCTTCAAAAATTGATGGTGATTTATATCCTATTATGCATATTGTTTACCATGGTGTGGGAAGTGCTATTAGACTAGAAGATGCTCAAGGAAGATCTCTCCTAGATTAATCCTTCCATTGCTCAACTTGTGGATGAGCCTTAATTCATTCCATTAAAATATCTACCACAAGTTATAAAACAAAAAATAACTATCTATAAAGTCTCAACCAAACACCAAACAATAAAAACAACATCTACCATTAGATTTTACATAACCAAGTGGTTCATCGATAGCCAAAGAAAAACCAACACAACAACAACCTAATGCATAGCTTGTTAAAACTATACCACCATCCACCCATTAGGTATTGCACACTCTAATTTTGTATTTTCCCCATGTTTTGCATAATTTTTTAGGATAACTTGAAGCATTAGGAGCAGGATCAGGTTGGTTAAAACCCCATAAAGGGTGACCACCTAGTTACGTTAGTCAATTAAAAACTCAAAAGGGTGGTAGGCTAGTACGCTACTTAGTTAAAAACTTGAAAAGGGTGGTAAATAGTGCATAAAGGGTGAAAACTATTAAATGACACTTGGAACGATAACCATGACTCTTATTTTTGGTTTATTCTCTCAGTTTTAGAACATAATATCTTGTTGCAAATTTGCCTTGAGACGAGATAATAGTTTAAGTTCAAAAAATTATTGGGTTAAGAACAAGGTTTAATAAAATCATAGACTATAGTTGATGGACACATGTGTGAATTGATTTATTTTATCTTTTGTATAATATTCTATATGTATTCAACCTATGCATGTATAATCTTCTATATGTATTCAACCTATGTATTCAATCTATACCTCCACTTTCATTAGGTCTGTTGAAGTAGTCTACTCTTGAGACTCCAAAAGATTAGATGTTTCCACCTTCTAAACAATGGGCTTCCTCTATAAATACTATGGAGTTCTAACATGATCACCTAGCCTTTCCTCCCCAAAATAAGCTTTTGTAGAAGTGGGAGCTTAAATCGAGATATTAACCACAAGAATCGTGGTTGAAGCCCTCATAATCCATTTATGAAGTTGGGTTGAGTTGTATCCCTGAGTTCTTGAAACGGGACAAACAACTATTTCATGCCCTACATTATTAAACCAAAAATATTTGAGGAGCAACCCTTCTAACTCCACTCTTTGACACCAAAAAAAATGCTTGGATGAAAACTAGATGAAACTAACCACAAGGCAAATGGCATTTAAAAAATACAAACCCTAGATAAGT
The DNA here is from genome assembly GCA_037957365.1 of Torreya grandis. NCBI lineage: Eukaryota > Viridiplantae > Streptophyta > Pinopsida > Cupressales > Taxaceae > Torreya > Torreya grandis. Next base: position 1,083,095 of record JARHVA010002738.1, on the reverse strand, counting down.
TTGTTTAATTAACATCCAACTCTTGATCAATCATTATGAAGGAACCCATTATCTCAATAAGGAGCCTAATAAAATCCAAGTTTCTAAGCACTAAAGGCAAATTATAAAGATGGCCATACAGGGATTTGATCCAACACATCAGAGAAGGAATTGAAGAGAGGCTTCCAAGGGTATAAAATGAGTATCTCTCACCCATGAAACTAAGGCCCAAAATACCAAACCCAATCTTGATAGTCACTTCTTTAGAACTAAAGGAGGAATAAACCATTACAGAGAACTGCTAGCAAGGGTTGGTTGATACCTTTCTAGGTGGAATCCATCCAACCAAACACTTCTAACCAAGAATGATGTGAACCCCAAAATTTTCCCACAAGAGAGAACCACTCCATATCCAAAGCAAATTAGTCCAAGCCATCATCTAGGAGACAATGTAGAGTAGCCCCAGATGCCAACTTTAGGGGAATGTCCCTTAGACACACCTCTGCTTCATGGTTGGGGGATGAGTCTTGTCGATGGCCTTCATTTGACTTGACCTTTGCACCTAAACCAGTTGCAACCTCCATGCTTGCTCCAAGCTCATCTTGAATCCCCACTAAAGCAACTCATTATTTAGCCAATCTAGGGGAAGAAAGTGATTTTTATAAAGAATGCATAACTTGTAGTATTCATTATAGTTTTGAAAGGGGTTCTTAGATTTTGGTCAACCCTCAAACACTAGAGCACTATCGAGATTTGTTGTGTGATGAGGAGATCTAAGTTCATCTATTGCATCCTTAGCTACCCTCAGAAGATGTACTATAACTTGTTTGAAGCTCTTTCTAGCCATAGAAACCCTACACCCCCTACCAAGTTCCATCGACACCTTCCAAATGCCAAAGTACCCCTACCGTAATGAATAAAATCTTATTTCAAGATAATAAAAACATAGTTTTTATAGACTATAACTAATAAATTATGTTTAACATGCATAAACATACAAATAGGGGTTTTATTTAAAGCTAAACAAAACTATTGATATCCTTTCAACATGCATAGACATATGAATAGAACAACTCTTAAGAATAAGAGATATACTAGCAAAAGAATTGTTAATATTACTCAGTTAAGGTGGGGCACATTATTCAAGTTTTATGGGTATTCTTTATTTTCTATTGTAATACCTTTCTAGAAAGATTAGTTCTACAAAAACACATTCACCTATTTAACACTTGGTATTGGGACACTTAGAGATTTAAAAATGCTTTGAAGGCCTTCAATATTGATGTATGATATTGAGGAAGTTAGTCCTACATGCATGGGATATTTAGGATTCTTCTATCTTCTACCTATTTGTACATCTCTATTGTAAACTATTTGATATATAATATAATAAAATAATTGATTTATTTCTTGTGTGTATGCTTAATTACTCATCGTTATGGCAATGCATTCATGGATATATCTGAGTTGAAGAGTCTTATTAACTTTATCATGGTGTCAGAGTAGTATCTATCTGCCATTTTTATAACTATCATTCTTTGCATTGTTTGTCTACTCCTTAGATAAGTTGTATGGTTCCTTTTCAGATCTAAGTTTTTTAATTCATATTTAAAACACCTCTATTGTGGAGAATTTATAGTTTGGAGTATGCTTAGATTTATTGTGTTTAGATATAATCAGTCATAATGATTTGTATTTGAGTTTCTTAGATCTCTTGTGTTGGCCATACATTAATATTTTTAGAGAAATTATAGAAGTTTCTTTTTATAAAATCATGACTATCTTACAGATTAATTTTCTCTTCACATAGGTGTTTGATTCAAAATTATTCAACTGCTGGAAAGAGGACTTCGAGACGTTTCCAGCAAGTTGTCATAATAAATATTATGATCAATATCTAAGGATATATCAGGCTCTGAAGTTGACCACATGATTTTTTTTTATGCATGATCAAGAAAAAAATTAGATCTTGTATTTAAAAAGAAAAATTAGCATGGAGGATTGATCTATGTGGAAGATTGTTCTTTTCCTTTACTACAAATTTCTTTCAAATCCACTTTTTATGTATCTGGTAGAAATACTTTAATTTTCTCTAAACATTTAATATTTTTTTATGCAATATTTCATTTTTGACCCACTTATGATAGGATAACCTTGTAAAAATTATATCTTTTGATTGGTAACTCGAATTCGAGTGTTATTTTTTCAAAAGTGTGTGTTTTTTTTATGTCTGATCTATTGGTGTCATTTATTTTATAAAAATACACTAAAATGTAAAGTGCCAAATTTGAAGGAGCACTATACAATAACCATGGGGTATTTTCTCTCTCATTACAAATTTTAATGCATTTTTTACTACAATTGATTTCCTATTTTTATAAGCTTTGTCCCACATTACTCTTTCTTAGCCCACATTGTATTGCTTATACCACTCTTACACTTTGCACTATCTCAGATGTATTTTAGGATGAGTCTATCATCCTTTGCATGTGATTTATAGGTTATCATGTTTGGTAGTTGATCATTTCAAGTTTTTTTGCATACATGATGGTTTCTTTTCCATTTTCATTCTCTTTCATCAGCCCACATGTTCTATTCTAGTTTGTGCATTGACACTTTATCACACTTGTAGTTTGTGTCATGTCTCCATCAAGGCCCCTTTCTTAGCACCTTGCCTTCTTCTATGGAGACTCATTTTTTTCTCCCTTATCTTTGGAGCATATCTCATGATAATTGATGGTTTTTTTGGTAAGCCGGCATTCTCTTTGTTTGGAGCTATTCTAGTGAATACTAGTGTATTCCTTGTGTATGAAATATATTGTACTCATAATGATTTATAAAGTGTCATAGAGGGTTTGTTAATTCAACATTGTCTACCCTCACATGTTTGTGTGCTCTATTTTGAGCACCTGTTCACTTTTTTAGTTACTTGTCTCTTCCATCACCACCATGGGCCATCATCTCTCCAAGACCTTATCTATATTTTTGACACCATATTTTTAATAGTTGACAGTATTCCATAGCTTGAAGTGTATTTATTCTGGTGAATCCTATTATCATCTTATCTTCTTCGATAGTTCAAGAGTCTCTTTCATCATGATATAGAGCTATTCTAGTGCATATAATGTTAGCTTGTTAGGTATTTGAGTAGTAGATTCAGACCACTCGTTCAGGCTTTTTTCATCCACTCTACCCATTTAACATTATGGGGAGGGTGTACATATAGCTTTTTTTATCATCAATCCACCTGGTTAACAATATGGGAGGGTTTGGTGTAGATGTTGCTTCTTAGGAGTTGAGTGTTCCATATACCTAGTATTACTTTATAGTACTCTTTTGCACTTTTGTCATCACTAAATGTCTTTTTGATTCAAACTATTTTGATGAAGTTTAGAGTCATTTGTTTTTATGATCAAGTAGTGGATTCAAACCACTCATGTCTATTGAGTTCCTTTTTGACTTTCAATTACTTGGAGTGTAGACTACTTCATCATCATCTTTGGGAGGAATTCAAGCTCTCTCTCTTTTTCTCTCTTTTAGAGGGGGGAAGTTTTTTCCTATAGGTTTTCTCTTTTTTATCTACTGTATGAGATATATACATATATTTTTCACTTTTTTGAGTTTTTTACTCTTTCTTTATACATGGGTATCTTATTCAGGCACTTTGTTTATCAGAACCCATATGAGGATTGTTACTTATTTTCATGACCTTCTTGATGATTCTTATAGTAACACCATTATGGTATCCTTAGTAGTGACACTAGTATGGAAACTCCACTAGTCTTTGTGCTCACTTGTCACCATATTATTGGAGGGTGTTCAAGTAATACTTCTTTAGGTTCATCATTTTACCTAGTATTATAGAGTGTAGTGTTCAAATTAAGTGATTCTCATATTCAAAACCATTCCTAATTTGACTTGGTGGTTACAATGACTTGAAATCTATGTACTATGGTAAAAGATGGATCGGCATCCATAGGGACACATGGATTCACACTGCATCTTTTCTTGTACCCACCTAATCTATGCTTAAGTGGGGGTTTGATATAAGATATTGCTTTCATACTCTTTAGCTTAATTAGGTGTTATTTCCTTTGGATATATTTATCCTACATTTATAAGGATGATGCTTTTATTCCTTACATCTACTTTTATTGATAAAGTTAGTCTTACATGCATGAGATGGTTAGGATTCTCCTATCTTCTATCTATTTGTACATCTCTATGATAAACTATTTGATATAGAATAGAATAGAAAAAATAGTTTATTTCTTATGTGTATGCTGAAGTACTCATGGCTATGATAATGGTGTGTTGGAAATATTTTGGATGAAGATTATTGTGAAATCTTTCATCTAGGTCCCATTTATTCTATATTAATATTCCTTTAAAAAAAAAGAAAATTATAAAACTAAATTTTTACTCTTATGTAATGGTCTGAATTCATAATCAAAATTATTTGTCCCCATTGAAATGTTGTAGGCTCCATTACATCTAGGTCTATAACCAAATGTGAAATTTGTTGTTGAATATGACTCTTAGTTAACCACTTTCCTTGGTTACAAAGTTATCCTACATTGATCACTTTATATAATGGAATTTGCTTATTCCTAGTGTCTTTTACCACTATAAATGAATTAATCAACACTAAATGGCATTATAGTCAAGATTTGACTTTATGACTTGTAACTATTCACCAATATGTGAAGCATCCAAAGAGGGTGGGAACTATAACTGCAGGAATTATACATTCAACATTGGATGTAACCTAAGATAGGATGGAAAATTTAGCTATAATTTATTAGTGGCCTGGTTAGGCTCGTATCAGAGAGATTTGAGTTTCCTATTTGGATATTTCAAACATTATTTTTGTAAATAATCCTGTACCTTATCACCAACCCAAAACTAATGTTGGTCATGGTGTTTCTTACATTTTTATCTAGGTTTTTGTAAGATTACATACACCTTCTTTTGGATTTTTTGGATGTGCTAAATAAATTTTGCGGCATTCTCAAATTATTTATTTTCATGGGGAGATACTTCCTCCACTACAAGAGATAATGCCACATCAATGAGGTCTAGTGGCTCAAACCCAAGACAAACCTAGAAAGGGATGTGTCTTATGGAGCCATAAAGGGCTCAATTATACCTATGCTAGATGTATGGTACACTATCATCCCATGTCTGTGGGTATTTTGAATTATATACATTCTAAAGTACAAGCACAATAATATGGTTAATGACATGTTTTCCCATATATCTATGGATGAAATGAGGTGGACTTGGTCAATTTCATGTCCATTATGGACCATAATGTAGACCAAAAAATGCTAAGAAAATTATTGTCCCTATTTGACACAATAGTCTATGGTAAGCTGAAGTAGACCCAAACATGCTCATAGTAGAGTCTTCTAGTTTATTTATTTTTGTTCCCATTTATATAAGGAACCAACACTACCATATTTGATAAATTTTCAATCAGAAAAGGGACACATACATGACCATGCCTAGTCATGGTAAATTGAGTGTCATGAAATTGATTCAGACTAACTCCCAAAGTTGATTGAAAATTAATAGAGGTGTGTGAATCCATTTTTTTATCAAATAATTTTCCATTTTCACATGCTCTACATGATTAAATATTCCTTCTCACATCATGATGAAGATTCATCCAATAAAAGTATTTATTGAATATTGAAACTATTCTTTCCAACTTGAAGTTTCATGAACTTTAATGTAGTGTGCCTCCCAAATCATATCTTTTTATTCTACTCTTGAAATATATAGGTGTCACAAGTGACACAAAATGCATTTCTATAGATGGTACTTTTTAATTTTTTTTCAATTATCTAATGCTTGATATATGGTGGGAAACTCAATATATCTACATTAAAACATTGCTCATCAAGAAGTCTGAGGGAAAAATGAATCTAGGAATGATGTTAGTGGTGTAATTAGAGGGGGGATTAAGTAGTATGTAGTCTAATTGGAAATACCTTTCTCATGCCTAATATCAAAGTGAATATGTTATAGATAGGTATACCAATTCTAATGGAGATCAATCTATAACTTGCCCTAGGTCTTCATGAAATAAAAATGCTTGTGATTTGTGTAGATGATAGTCTCCATTCCTAGAATTTAATTCTTATGTTGCCTGCGTACAAAAATTTATTTATTATATGTATGATACTACATATGGCATCTATGAATGTTTCACTATGGTACGTATAATTGGTTGCTTATATTTGGTGAAAATTGCATGAAGTACATATTATTTAGCATTTGATTTAATCTCAAAGCATTACTCTAGATATCATATGATGCTAAGAAAAGTCACCATTTCAATTCTTCAAAATAATTTTAATTGTGATGTGTTCCACACAAAATTTGATTTTCCCTCCCCTATAGTTGTTTTGTTTAAGGGAATTTCAAGATGAGAGAATCCAAGTACAAAATAAAGATTTTCCACACAATATTTTAAGGGCATTTCAAGATGATTGTAATATTATCTAGGCCAATGTCTACACTATATTTTTTAATGATGTATCCTAGATATTGTACACTTTATAAATAAAAATATCACTTATACCTATTTACATAGAGCTTGTGATTACACATGGTGCCCAAATAGTTTTGAACCTAATGGAAGTGCTCCTCCCATGTCTTTCTAAAAATAAGGATTTCATCCAAGTAAAAAACCACAAATAAGTTAATGAATTGTCATAAGACATCAGTCGCCATATGCATAGATATTTGTAGTCATATAAAATTTCTAAATTGATAGTTTGAGTGTGGCTTGTGACATCCTATCCATAGCACCTTCTTGCATGCCTTTGTGACCCTTTTAGACACCTTTTTGCTCATTACCGGTCATCTATAGACTTTTCAACCTTGATTATAGCTTGGTCAGACTCTATTTCTAAGGCTAATTCTATCACTCCAAGTCCTAAGACTATAAGACATGAGAACCATACCTAGACTATAGCACCATACCCTAGTGTGTCCCATTTTTGACACTCCTATCCAATCTCATTTTCAGCCCAAATGGTCATTTCCATCCGATTCCTATCCTTCATCATGTCGGCCTAGTATGAATACATTTAACCCATGACCAATAGTTCCCTATAAAAACCCATTCAAAGTTAATTTACAAAGGGAGGTGATAAATCTTACAAAGCAAGCAAGAATATAAATAAACCACTAAGATAAACTTTCCTATTCTCTACATACAATCACCCAACATAGCTACAAACACATTCTCACACTAGTCCCTAACCACCTCAAGCACACTCAATTTAGTATTTTTGCATCTGCATTACACTATTGCATAAAGCACATCAAGTGAGAGAATTGCATATGGATTGATCCCTCTTTGGAGTATTGGTATGTAGGCAATGTGCCCACATAAGGGGTGTGGATCACACATTCAGTGCACCTTACACACACTAACCCCCCTTTTCAAGTGATTCAAATCTTGTTTTATCAAGCATGATGAAGAGTTAGGGTTTGAAGATTAAAATATCTCTATAGTGAGTTATATTGACATTCAACATTTGAAATTTCATAGGTAGGCTCACACAAGAACAATGCAAAGAACCCAAAAAAATTAGGTCATAGGTGTCCTATTTTTGGTGGTCCTATCCTTTTACCAAACAAAATATAGATTTTAAATTATGACATTATCTAAACCCTGCATAGCTAGTTTCAAATCCTACAACATCTATTTCAGTGTATTTTAAACTAAGTTATATTTCTCTTAATTTAATACTATTTTTTAGAAAAATAAAAAAGATAGATAAATTATACAAATCAAGACTGTAATTATTGCAATATTATCTATTGATTTATAATCTAGACCCTTAACTAAAATAAGAATAAAACTATATTATTCCAAAAATAATTAAATCATTTGTGCATAAAAACACTAGAAACCCAAGGGAAAATTCCTTTTGATTTTTTCCAATATTTTTATGATTTTTCTTGAATATTTAAATTACAATTTACATTTAAATTTTTTAATTTATCATATTAATTTTAAAAATCATTTATTCCAAAACTTAGTTGAATTTACTAGGTCCTTTTGCGCATAAAAACCCTAAAAACCCTAGGAAAAATTCCTCCTGATTTTTCTAGTATTTTTTTGATTTTTCATGAATATTTAAATCCAAATTACACGTTTAATTTTTAAAATTTCCATAATAATTTTGAAAATCATTTTATTTCAAACCCTAGTTGTGTATACTAGGTCCCTTTGTCTACTTGAGGTATCACCTTACATTTAAATCAGATTTCACATATAAAATAAAAATGGATTTCACTTATTTCAAAAAAAAAATTGCAAACAATAAGGAGTCCATACTTGGTCCTATCATGTATATGAATGATGAAGTTTAGTATATGTTAATACAAAGCTTAATTCTTTCCTTTTCATGCTTACTTTTCATAATATGGGATGATATTAATAAATTTATTGCTAAACATGTTAAGATCTATTTCTTTCAAAGCAATGTTTACTTTTGTTTAATAGAATATTTCATTACTTCTTTAACATGCTATCTCTCTATTATCTATAATACAATTAAAAATAAACTCGTTACATACTTAGAGGATCCATTGCATAAGCTAACAACCACCTATCAAGTTTTAATGTCATATCTTATGCACAAGAAAGAATTTCCTTCTCCTCCACTCCCCCAAGAGGGTGATAGCTACTTTTCCTCTAACCATGTCCATGTTATCACTCTTCCAAAAGGTGAGTTAGCCTATGCTATTATTAATAATGCATACATTCAACCTATAGCCTCTTCAAACCCTCTTTAACATATGTGCTGACATGTTCAATTAGAAGCAACTAAGGTTTGCACTTGAGAGACTCTAAAGGATCAAATCACCAGTATGAGCAAGTTAATTTCAAATGTACAAATACATGATTAGCTATTACATGAAAAGATCAAAACATTGGAAAATTATATTATAATATAAAAGCCTCAAAGGCACCCTCGTTCCAATCATGTATATGAACCTTCACTTAGTCAATTGGTTGCAAGCAATGTTACATATCAAAATAAAAAATCACAACAAAGTCGCTCTACAACTAGTGATTCAAAAAGTATTCAAAGATCAAATAATATTTTAGGTGAGGTACTAAGGGAAATGATTAAATCTAAGTGAAGCAAACTGCCTTATCTACATCCAGTGAGAAGATCCAAATATTATTATGCATTTCATAAGATGCATGGGCATCACACATATTCATGTTTGGCATAGGAAAAACACATACATTATATAATTTCTAATGAGGACCCTATACAAGGTAAATTAGTCAAGCAATCTACAGTGACACAAAAACACACTCACAAAGGGTCAAATTTAAAAATAGTATAAAATTGGTTACCAAAGCATAACTCAAAACAATAAAAAGATCAAAAAGCAAAATCAGAACAACAAACAATACCAAAAGCATAGGTAAGGCACAAAAAATATGCAAATCCACCTCTCTAAAATGAATATCAACTTTCAAAGTAGTATGGGTTTGGTCAAAGATATCTACAACAGTTTGATTATCAAGGTCAAGGGTTGGGAAAGTAGGCTTAAGGCATCACTACTCCCATTCTAGAAGTTGATAATGTTTGTCATCAAGCTTTGGGATTTATTGAACATCCTAAGGCAAATCATTCATAAACACAATTTATCAAAGGAAATGATCCAGATACAACAAAAGTCAACACTAGCATTCCATTGGTTCAAGATCAAGATGATAATTATGAGTGGAACAATTTAGGTTATTATGATTTTTAAGATACCGATAATGAATCCGAATATTTAGAGTCATATACACAGTCATTCCCTCGTGCTTCATAATCATCCATGATTCCTTTGTTTGATATAAGACACCATGATAGGGAGTATCTTATGGGACTCATTAGTTAGTATCATTTCTTCTCAATATTTCTTCTACAAGATTCTTTTCAATTTATTTTACATAGTCTCCTTGTGATTTATTTCACAAAAATTATTTTAAAAATATCAATACATTCATAACTAGATCAATCAAATCTTACTCATCAACAGGCTTTTACACAACATTCAACTGACCACTTATGTCCTTGACCTATAACAAAAACTTATAAATAGATCCACCTTCTTGCATCTTAGTGGAAAACAACAAACTCTTTAAATACAATATCCTACCAAATTTAGAATCATGATATTTAGAAGTAAGATTAATCTAAGAGATTGATGCATCGATCATATTTTTGACCTTTGAGATTAGATTATCTGATACTGACTATTTTAACATCATAATAGCCTCTTGAAGATGTTTATCCTAGTCATCAATATTTATGTTAAGTTTGTGCTCCTGATCAAGAACTATTTGATCAAGATTTTTAATATTCACATATCATCAAAACCTTGTGGTTCCACAAAATGTAATTCTTTCTTGTAAAATTTTTTGAATCTAGAAACAAGAAGTGTTGTAAACTATCCATTTAACCTATTTTTTCAAAGAAATGAATGTACCAAAAACATATGATGTCTTTACACAAAATACCTCATACCCATAGACTTAAATCACAATCTTCACTATGCCTCTAGTTTTTAGCAAAAAACTCAACACCGTTTGAGAAATTATAAAAATTTTGTCTTTAAAAACACCAAAAATGGAAAAAAATAATTAAATCAAGAGATATACAACTCTAATTTCAAAAATTATGTGTCCATCAATATCTATACAAAAAATCCAAAAAATGGTGAAATTTTCAAGCAAATTGACTTTACAGTTTGCTCCCAAGACAATTGATTTTGTCCCTTCAAGAAGATATTTATGAAAATTTTGATTTTACTAAATTTAACAAAGAAACACATTTTTCAAAATTTTAATTTAAATTAAATGCACATTATTTTTAATTGGCTTGATTAAAACATAGGATAAATACTTGATTGAAAGAAATCCATCAATAGAAAAAACCCTATGCATTTGCAAAGAAATGGCCTACATACAAATCTTATAAGGTTGACTTTAGATGCAATTCTCAACCATATTTAATTTCATCTGATCCAAGAAGCTTCTCCTGACTAAGATAAAATTTAAGCAACAAAACTAGGGGAAATAGTCGATAAATAAGATTTTGGCTTCTCCTATGGCACGTTCTAGTGATGTAAAACATGTGGGGGTAGGTAAAAAATAAAAATAAGCCTTATAGTCTCTTGTTTGACTTCATATCCCTATATCTTGGTCTTAATGTAACTTTTCCTTCTTTTCTCTTCTTGTTTGGCTTTCCATCTAGTCGTAAAGAAAAATAAAATTTATTTTCTTCCTTTCATAGCTCTTCATCATGCGTTTCACACTTCTACCTGACAAGACCATCCTCTTTCACTCCATAGGCTCCCTCCCAAGCTTCCCACATTTCAAGCTTTGAGACCATATTATATTTATCAAAAGAGATGAAGAAATGAATTAATCAGCATACTAAAAAATCACTAAGGATCCTATTAAAAAGGCACAAAAGAACCACCCAAGAATATAAGAGATGGGTGAAATAACAATCATTGGGTAGCATAAAATCACTAGGCATGTCAAACCAACTAACCTATTTATCCAAGTGGTTAAAACCACTATAACCAATGCCTAGGTAATATAACTTAATCATAAACTTAAGTTATTTACAATAATATGCTAACATTATTTATAAGTAGTATTTAAAAGGAATTTTGAGTTAAAAAATTACACATTGATATGTAGAGGGGTTCGATATTTGTAGTTCACTTGAATGGGAAGTGATTTCACAATTTTAAACCTGCCAACTAGGATAACTATACTTTTGAATATATAAATGTAAAAGTATAGTTTCAATTCATATCTATGTGAAAAAATATCCAGTTACCTTCAGTTACCACTCACTTTATGACTATAATTTGGTCATGAGCCTCCCATAGATTTAGATAATACATGATCTATAATGATATGGAATCCATGGTATTTGGTTGAAAATAACTCAGAAGAAGAGGATTATGTATTGGTCAAGGGAGATTTTGAAAAGGAACTAATAACCGAGCAAAGTAGGCCTAACTAAGAGCGACAAGGTCAAATCAAATATGCAGTGAACATAAATAGATTAAGTCATACATTGTTACACTAATGTCTACAATTATATTTAGTACTTGACGCTGAGCTCAATGGATAGTCAAACTCGAGAGGACATAGATCCATTCATTAGGTTGACGATCTAAATATAGGAGTGAATAAATAGGTCAAAAAATGGATGGATCCAAAAGTGATGATTGCATAACATAGAAAAGGAGTTGTAGTCTTGTAGTGGAGACCAATCAATGACAAATCCTATAAAGGATAAGCAAAAACAAGATAAAGGTAGTATGTTAGCTGAGGGAATAGTGAAGACACTACATGATAATAGGAGATGTTGTCAATGGAGTTGTAACATACAAAATATCAGACCTAATAAGGTCTATTACAAGGACATGCTTGGTAATAAAAAAGAAAGGTACCCATGCTAAGGATCTCCTTTGAATTCCTCCTCTTGAATTTAATAAAAAATAATATATAAAAAATAATTCACATTTGATGGGATGAAGTGAAGATCCATTTGTTTCAATACAAGGAAAAATTTAGTCTATAATAGTCAACTTGTTAATATCTTCATTAGGCATGAAATAATATAGGATGCCACTCATACGATCTAATGGTAGCTCTCCAAATAACCCACTAAGAAGAGACAAGGCTTGTGATAAGAAAAATAGAGAGATGAGGTGCAAGGTTTTAGTCATTAGTTGAGATGCAAGGTTCTAACCAAATCCTAAATCGAGTTTTCACATAAAGCACCTGGTTAAGAGGATAACAATCCAACCAAAAATATGGGATCTAGGATGCAATAGAATTAGCCTAATCCAATGCAAAATTTATGATAAAATCTAAACAAAGGCATAACAACTCATATCCATTTAATATAATTCTTTAATAAAAATTTTGTATGTCCACTCAAACAATATGGTCTGTATATCAAATTAAATCCAAATCCACTAAAGAGTGAATAATACATCTAAATTTTTTCAAACATCAAAAAAGTGCCTAAAATAGTGCTATGAGGTTGAGTAATAGATGTATGAATAAACTTTAATACCATTTATTAGTGTGATGTACAATCATACAACCATAGGATAACTCTTGAAAATAATTACCACAGTGTTAATCACACATACATTGTACACACAGAGAATATGCATACTAAAGTCTTTCAAAATATAATCACATCATCTTTGTGGGTCTCCACAACCAACAAAAAATAAATAAATGAGAGTGCTTATTAGATTGGCAAAATAGGTTATTTTGTGCAATAAATGTGTGTTGCATTAATAAAATATAATACAGTAGTATCTAATAATAACCTACACTCAACAAATAAGTGCATAAAATAGTTTATCATCTGTAAGAACTAAAATAAATAGCTCTCAAATCAAGATTATACACTTACTCCAACATTATTGTGATATGATCAAGGGGGAATGCATCCTTTATATTCCCAACTAGTGGTGCTTAGGTTAATTAAGTGGCTCAAGTAGAGGATTGACTTCAACCTATCATTAAAATTATATCATTACAGTTCTTTGCATATCATCTCATCATTATTCACAATTATCATGTGGATAAACCTAGAAACCTCACTGTAAAAGACATATCTAGGAAAAGTGACCCTTACATGAATCTATAGTATGCTAAGGATTTTATAAGAAAAAATTGAATGCCTTAACATCTCAACCTCATGTGGAACCATGAATTTGATGTTAATGATATTGGAGATGGCGATAATTTGAAAATAAAATGTTATAATGAATAAGTCCTTAGGGATGAGTGTAGGGGAAGTGATTGTGATAATATTTAAGAAAATAAAGAAATTATATTAATGTGCATGGATGATCAAAATTAATTCAAAGGGACTCGAAGATTGAACTATTAACAACAGAAAAATCAATGAAAGAGAATCCCATAAACTAAAGCCATGAAAATAAAAGCAGTCAAATTCAACTTAAGTCAAGAAGTATTCTTAGAGTTAAGTCATGGTAATGTAAAACTCAAGTTAAGCATCAATTAAATTTGAATCTTAGATTCATTTAGAGTTAGAAGTTTTTTATGTAACTTCCTAAAGATAAAATTCTATAAGAATGTGGATTTCTATTGTAACTAGGTTTAGAATTTATTCCTCTTGGCTGATGGGAAAGGGTTGTTGTGTCTTTATACCAAGTTGTTCATTTTCAAGGAAAATTATGTAAATTTAATCAAATATGTAAGATTAATTTATATTTTTATTGGTTTTTATTATTTTTGGTTGACAAAATATGTATTTTAGTTTATGAATAAATAACTCCCTTAAAACCTACATTTTGTTTTTGATAAGTGTAAACTCTTGGTTTTGCATAATTTGTGATGGAAACCCTAGAGAATAGAATTTGTGTTACATAAAATTAATCCAATTTAAAATAAGAAATTGAGATTCTAGGTAATCTTCATTCTTTCTCATTGATTATTTTGTGTTATCATTTACATGTTGATAAGAAGATTCTAACCTAGATTTTTTGATGCTAAAATACCCTTCTTGAAATGATGCAATATAAACTTTGCACTCATTTCCAAAGATAAATAAAAGGTTCCATATAACTTTGTGTATTTAAACCCCTTTGGTTATGCACTTCATTCATCTATTTGAAGTCTGTATTTCTTATCATTTTAAAGATATATGATTTAATTATTAAATTGTTAAACTTATTTCAATTTAATTTAGGTCATCTACATGATTTTTGTGTTTATTTTGATGACGATCTCCTATTATCCCTTCAATTTATCTATATTCTCTCTCCATTCCTATATTTATCCTTTATCCTATTTTTTCTAACTTCTCATACTTTCCAATTGAAACTACCAAAAACCCAAAATGCCCTATCATGTGAGGGACCTGTCCCTCTCAAACGTAGAGGAACATCACTCTTAAACTCATGGTTTCTACACTGTTTCAAGCTTTAGGTATCATCAATTTGGGTGAGTCACATAACTAATCTAAGTAAGAAAAATAACATAAAATCTTAAAAACATTTTTTGGTGACTCTACTAGGGAATCAGGGTGCCTTGTGCACTCGATTGACAGATGCACCTCTCATTTATTTCAGACAGAATACTTTATTGATATGAAGTACCTAGTGCTCTCATCTTTCTAATTGAATAAATTGTATTAGTTCAACCCAAAACTAATGTTATTTTTGTTCCTTAGGAAAAACATTTTGGTATGTTGGCCTTTCTTGAATATAGTGACCTACCTTAAAGCTCAAGGAAGATATTCTAATTTTTTTTTTGGAGAACATTATCAAGATGTAAATAATCACATCCTTGATTTTAAAATGTCCTACAACATATTTGGATTTATGCATGAAGACATTTTTGTGATATTTTTTGTTGAAACTCTCATTGGACCTGATGTTGAATGGTTATAACATATAGAAGATGATGTATTGTGAATTAGAACTCGTTTAAGATCATGTTTATGAATAGATGCAAAATATTCATTGATGTATGTGCATTATTGTCAAAATTCTTCTAAATTCAAATTGAAAAGCAAGATGAGATGAGAGAGTTCATAACATGCTTCAAAACATTATTAAGACTAATTCCTCAAGCTGGTAAACCAAGTTTTGATAACCATATTTTTGTATTCATTGGCTCTCTACATCCAGAGATCAAATTCATCTTGATGAAGAAAAAAGGGAATGATATAAAAGCTACACAATAAGAAATTGTTGAATTTGAAGATGACATGATTTTGTATGGAATGTTAAAGAAAACAATTTCAAAAAAATCTACAAATACTTTAAGTATAAAAAGAAGTGGTGGAACTTGATATAACCAAGACCCCTCAACATTTGGAATATAGACTATAAAATTAAAATTTTCATTGAGCACGTCAAAACTTCAACAAATAAAAAGAGAAAATGCTTCCTATTCTATACGATAGTGTCAGTTTCACAATCATGGAAAAGTGAATAGTTATATCAACGAGTGATTTCTTGTAAAAAATTGAAGAATTTAGATTCCTATTTTATAAAAAAGAGATGATTATGCCTATTTCACAAAAAATCTCAAAATCTACAGTCCTAGAATAACATAATTTATCCATGGGACAACTGATTGAACCACAAACTAAAAGGGACAAAAATGCAAAATGTAATATTTTGCTTTCTAAATAAGAGGATAACATGGAACCAATTATCTATAAATAAAAATATATCTCTTGTCTTAGAATGTAAGATTTAATGAATAAATATGATTTTTTTCCTTTTTTGCTTACCGTTCATGCTACACTGAAGAAGAATTTTTTGGAATATCTCAAACCAAAGTAATCAAGCCTACATAGATTGAAGATTATAGTCATGCCAAAGTTAAAATAAAATAAAATGTGAATATGAAACAAGATGAATGGTTTCCAATATTCATATTGATCGAAATGGAAACTATCAAGGCAAAATCAATTTATTAAGATGATGACAATGATTTATTTAATGATGAATTTATCTCTGTCATGGGAAAAATTTAAAAAAATAAAATCCTCACTCAATTCATTCTAGAATATATTCTTCTTGTTGTTCCAACTCAGAAAGAGATGTAATACACTTTTCCCTAATTTGGATCATGTATCTAACACAAATGCATTTGAATCCATTCAAGAAGATATTATTTATTACTTCCCAAGAATGTTCATAGAAGAATGAATACCTTGTAATGATATTATATCAAACATATGTACAATGTTGATTTATTCATTCATGATTATATCATTCTACATGATAATTCTAAGTTCATCTTCATTTCACCTGTATGGTTACTATTATTGAATGTATTTTGACCTCACGAGTCAAATTAATTATTCTAAAAATTTAGATACTTCTCCCAACTTGTTAATGGTTTTATATAGCCTTTTTTATTTAGTCTACTTCCTATAAAAATTTATGTGTTTCCTTTTGGATTGATTTTCATTTTCATTTTCCATTTGTGTGTGCGGTGTGGTTTTTAGTAATTGCAATATGTTTTTTGTTCTTCCCCTGTCTATGTGTTGATCTTTGTAAGTTGCATTTTCATAGCTGCCTTCTCTACCTAGAAACTCTTAGTGGATAATCACATGATTTACATAAAGATGTCAAAATAGCCATTGCTTCAAAGTGGACGATAAGATCACATTTCTAGGAGATGTATGATAATTATTTGATGATTAGATGTTCTCATATGTACTTTTTCGGACACCTTATTTAAATCCAAATGATAAGGACATCTCTAACCTTGTACCAATTATATAATGTAAGTCTTCTTCAATTTGTAGAATGATATACAAAAAAAAGGGATTGAAATTAGTCAAGTGTGTTTCCAAGCTGGGATATTTGACAATGTATTGAAGAGATGGAACTTTTAGTCATAAAGATGAAGATGGTTATATGGATATTTATTTCACAGGCATCAAATGGATACATAAATATTGTCATGAATCTCTTCAATTAAAAAAACAAAGATGCAAATTATTCTAAATATTTGATTTGACTTAATATCATGTGTTCAATCCTCATAGGATCGAGGTAGGTGAATTGGTTGTCGATTTGTTGAATCAAAATATGAATAAATAATGAAGTAAGTTATCTAACCTGCCATTATGTGTTTAATTATCATACAATTGAGATAGGTGAATTGGTTGTTAATTGGTCAGATCAGGCCATTAGAATGTATGCTACACTTTATTTTATAAATCTATAGCAATAAAGCACTAATCACCAAATACTCTATAGTTACCCTATTTTCATTCGTACATTAAATAAGAGGTGTTTGAAAGACAAAGACAATGAATTTTTCTAGGCATTAATATTGACTCCATTTCCCATTGAGTTAAGCATTTGTCTGGAAAACCAAAGATTGAGGTTCTCCTTCATACCTTACAATTTAAAATTTCTAGTCAAAACCAATAATTGTCACCAAAATTGAATTTTTTAAAAATTCAATTTGTCATGTCAAATTTCAAATTACAAATTGCCTAATTAAATCATGTTGATGTTTTGGTTTTGGTTGAGAAAAATGGCATAGAGATCAAATATAGTCACCAAAACCCATACAAGCTTGTAATATTCATCTTTGGATTCACAAAGAGGTATGTGACTTTCAAAGAGCTAAATAAGTCTGATTAATTTGAGACAATTTTGAATAGTTTTAATTGAGCTAGTGAAGTTTGACGATGTTTACAAAGGTGTTGAAATGATTTTTATTATCTTCTATAGTTTTGATAAAACCCGTATTCTAGATTTTGATGATTTCAAAGTATCAAACACTTAGAAATAGTTATAATTGTTCTTGAGAATTTCAATTCAATGTATGGCATTGTGATGGTTTCAAAAGACTCCAACTTGTATGATATAATTATTTGAATCTTGCCCATACCATTTGGCATAAAGCGATGTTTAAAAGATTATTTTGTTTGAAGACCAACTTTCAAAACCTCGTCAAGGTAGGCATAAAGTGGTGTATATCGAATACTGTTTTTAATCGGATATTTCAAAGTCATTTTGTAATGCGGCTTTTATGAGTGTGTTTTTGCATACCAGAAACATTCCTAAGGTTTACCATCGTACATTAGTGATAAAGATAAATACGTTCTGGTCAAATTGTCAGATATCCGGAAGGAGGTGCAATGTCATATTTGCTTTGGGATTATCCAATAAAAACGAGGACGGTAATGGATGCCTTCATCACTTTTGCAGAGAATACATTGGTAAGTAAATAAGTTTGGGGAATAATAAGTGCTCTGCATGTCCTGCTTACTGTTCCTGTCGCAGGTTACTAAGAGATGATCCCAAATATGATGTTCTAATTGCAGCAAATTATCCTGACCTTGATAAGTAGAAATAAGAGGAGTTTATTTTGCATGAAGAATACAAATAATGCAAATAAATGTCTGTGCTGTGACATTGAATTGATACATGTTATGGCAAAAAAAAATGAAGGATAAGGTTTTTATTATCCACACAGTGTGGATTTTTGAGTATGTGCTTATGCCATGCATACACATTTAAACTATCTAAGTTCAAACTTGTCCCAAGGAATTCTATAATTTTTTGAAGGTAGGTCATTATGCAAAACAGTGCACTCTTGGATCAAGATACATTTGGCCAACCCATTTGCGGAAGGTAGTGTTGCATGCAATAATGCCATTACATAGGTGTCACTCTAACAATGGAGCTTGCAAGTGATTTACTGGATCAGCAAGGAAAAACTTATTATAGAGATAAAACTGCAGTCTTTGTCAGTTAGTAGATGGAGAAACAGAAGATATATTATTGGCACTAGAATATGATTTTCAAAAAGGAGCATTACGTGTAGGCATTACATGACAGTGAAAATAATAGATCACACAGACCAAATGCTATTGCATTCTTATTGTTTGATAAAAGGTTTACAACGAGCCTTATCATATAGGATGAATTAGAAACAAACTTTTTAAAATTAGAATAACAAACTACTAATTTTAGTAAGAATTTAACAACTTAGAAATATCTAGAGCAAGCCTACAAACAAAAAATCTCTTATATTTAGAAGTGGAGAAATTACATTTCCCAACATTCCCCCTTAATTTATTCCAATAGTTATTACAACATTTATTACTCCTAAATTTTGTCTCAAATGCTTAAAGGTCTCCTTCGCTAGTGCCTTCATGAAGATGTCTATTAATTGATCTTCAGATCTGCATAATGGTAATTTCATTTCATCATCTTCAACCAATTCTCTTATGAAGTGATAATGAATCTATATGTGATTGCTGCATCCATGAAATGTTGGATTCTTAGTCAATGCTATTGAAGACGTGTTATCACAAAATATCATTATGTCATCTATTTGTTTCTTCTTCAAATCTGCTAAGACTCTCCTTAGCCAAATAACTTGACATTTTGTTGCATTTGGTACAATGTATTCAACTTATTTTGTGGAAAGATAAACTATGGGTTACTTCTTGGATGCCCAAGAAATGGTTCTTGAACCCATGTTTAACACATAACCTGATGTGATTTTCCTCTCATCTACACTACCTGGCCAATCACTATCTGTATAGCCAACTAGATCAAAATCACTTGATGCAGTATAAAGAATGTCATAGTTATTAGTTCCAATGACATATCCTAGAATTCTCTTACCTACTTGCCAATGTGTATCTTTATGTGTTTCCATAAATCTAGAAATCAAACTTACTATATACACTATATCAAGCCTAGATGTTGTCAAATGCATGAGGCTAGCTACCATGCTCTTACATAAAGTTGAATTCACCTAAGTGTTCCAATCTTCCTTACTCAATTTGAGACCTGTAGTGGTTGGCGTAGGCTTGATATTCAACTTTTTGAACCTCTTCAAGATTTGTGAAGCATACTTCGATTGAGCGATGAATATGGCCTGATCCATCTACTTTACATATATACCAATAAAATACCTTAATAAACTCAAGTCTGTCATTTTGAATTCCCTTTTCATTTCTTCTTTGAACTCACCAATAAAAGCATCATCATTTCTTGTGAAGATTAAATCATTTACATATAACATGCAATCAAAATCTTACCATGGCTCTCCTTGATGTAAAGTGTGGGCTCTCTATTGATTTTTCTAAAACCATTGGTAGTGAAGTATGAATCAATTCTGCTATACCAAGTCCTTGGTGCTTACTTAAGCCTATATAGTGCTTTTTTGAGCCTATACACCTTGTTTTCTATTCTTTGTACTTCATATATAGGTAGTTGATCAAGATAGACTTCTTATTTGAGTACTCCATTTAGTAAGATGGATTTCACATCCATTTGATATACCTTCCACTTATGTTGGAAAACTATTGCTAAGACAACTCGCACATTTTCCATTCTTGCAATAGGAGCATAAGTCTCATCATAGTCTCTACCAAGTTATTGTTTATATCCATTAATAACCATTTTTTCTTTATACCTATAAATTTTACCTTCTAGTGTGCTCTTGGGCTTGTAGACCCACTTCAATCCAATCAGTTGTTTACCTTTAAGTAAATCAACTAAATCCCATGTTTTGTTTATTTCTATTGCATCTATTTCCTCATTCATGGCCTTACACCATTTTTCTTCTTTAACAGATTCTTGAAAACATGTGTGTTCATCTAAAAAATATAAAGCAAAATTCAAATTTTCATCATCATACCTTGAGTCATCATATATCTCCCTTAAGCTCCTTATCTTTCTAGGCATAAGAAAAGCAAGAGTTAGATCTGAACTGCTACTAGAGTTGTTTGATTGAGGATCATGTTTTGAAGGTGATGAAGATGTTGTCGATAGTTCACCTTGATGATTTGTGACTTGTTCAATTTGAGCATCTACATTTCCATCATCTATGAGTATCGATTCTGAGATACCCAAAGTAGTATCAATAGTGCCATCCTATGATTCATTTCCAATGAATTCGACATCCCTACTAATCACAACCTTCTTTGTAACAGGGTTGAACAATTCTTATGCTTTAATGTCTTCACAATATCCGATTAAGATACACTTTTCTCCTTTATCATCAAATTTATGCCTTTGGCACATGTGCATATGCCACAAACCCAAATATTCTTAGATGCTCAACACTATACTTTCTATTTATCCATACTTCTTATGGAGTCATGTGTCAAACAACCTTTATGTGACACATGTTCAAAAAATACACTATTGTTGCTACAGCTTCAACCTAATATTATTTTGAAAGTCCCTTGGCTTTCAACATGCTTGCGACCATCTCTTGGATGGTCCTATTTTTCCTTTCTGCCACATTATTTTTTTTTGGAGTGTATATAGCTGTGAATTGATTTTCAATTCCTTCATTCTTAAATTTTTTTAATAAATACTTAGATACATATTTCACCGCTTTATCTGATCTTGGGTTCTTAATGAAACATCCACTTTATTTTTTAATCAATACCTTAAACCACCTAAACTTATCAAATGTCTCAAACATATTCTTTAGGAAATAAATCAAAATTTTCATACTATAATCATATATGAAGGTTAATAAATATGCATTCTTAGAATGGGTGATAGTTTTCAATGGGCCATAGAAATTTGAGTGCTTCGATTTCAAAGGTGTTTTTGCCCTTCTATACATCCCTAATTGAAAAGGCTACATATGTTGTTTCCCTAGTATGCATGACTCACATTTTCTTTCAAGTTTTACTATCCTAGTTAGACCTATAACCATATTATTGTTAGATAAAGGATCTAATCCATAAAAACTTAAATTCCCATACCTCATAGACCAAAGACTAGATCTGTCTCTCATGATTGTCTTATAGGCTAATTGATGTAGTACTGTTGTACTCCTGAGAGGATCAATTTGCATACTGAGAGGAAACATGTGGTTCCTTGAAATCTTAATTGCAGCTATAATATTCTTACTTCCTTATCAAATATTTTTCACTATCCATTCTCCATCAGGAGTCTATCTTTTTTGAACCAATTGTCCTATACTCAATAGATTATGATTCAAATTTGAAGCATAATAGACATCCTAGATTGCTCTCATTTCACCTTGCTTGGTATAGATTATGATAGTTCCTCTAATAAGAAATCTTTAATTATTCCCCATCTTAATATCTCACTGAATATTCTTATCAATAGATAAAAATATATCCTCATTATGACTCATGTGGGTACTACATGCACTATCCAAATATCATACCTCAGTAATGCTCTACTTAGCAACATTGCATGCAATGAACATCTTTGGCAAATGTTCAAGTTGACTTACTTTCTCCATGGATACATGTGCACTTTTTCTTCATTATTATATTACCTCTTTATAAATTCAATAGAAAAATAACCATACTTATGACAATAATAGCACTAAATATTACTTTTATCATACCTTTGATTCTATGTACTACTCTTTTTTTATCTTAAAAATTTAGATGGGAGTTGCTTGCTCCTTCTTGACTATCTAAAATTGATCTAATATAGTAGCTCCTTCCTCTTCCTCTACCTTTGAAGCTTTTACTTCTATTTTCTCTTCCTCACTCCCTACCTCTAAAATTGGTCTGAGCCTTGAAGGCTTACTCTAAGGAAGAAGGTCCAGATCTATTCAACCGATGCTCATGGGTTTGAAGAGAACCCATCAATTCATCCACTATCATCCTTGATAGGTCTTTGGCCTCCTCAATAGCTATGAAAATTAGATCATATCTCATAGGTAAAATCCTAAGGATCTTTTCAATGATCCGTCATTTATTATTTCACTATTAACTTTTAACTAATTTGTTAAGCTAGATATTCTAGTATGAAACTTAGAAATAGACTCAATTTCATTCATTTGCAATGTTTCAAATTATCTTCTAAGTATTTTGAGTTTTACTAACCATACCTTATCAGTACCTCAGTATAAATTTTGAAGCATCTCCCATTCTTCCTTTATGTAATTTAATTCTATAATTCTCAGATATATGGATTTTTCCATTGCCGTCTCTATCAAAGTCAATGCTTTCTCATCCTTCCGCCGACTCTCCTTTAACTGAGTCTTCTAGACATTTATCAATGCGTTATATGTTTTTTGATTGGTCACATTTGTGAAATTGGTGATCACACTCATAAATCATTCACCACTAATATTTCCATCATCTTCTTTGACCATACATCATAATTTTGTCTATCAAATGTAGTCAGATGCTACCAATTTTTTCCACCTAATCCAGCCATGTTGTGGATCTAAATCGCTTCTCCAAACTTATGGTTACAAATTTATTTGGATCTATATAGACAATGAATATTTCATTTCCTTCTACATTTATAAATACATCCATAACTCTCCATGACTTGGCTTGCCCTCCAAGCTTTCTACCAAAATCTTTGCTTTACGTAGGATGATTAGTTTCACTTGAATCTAGCATTGGATGGGATTTGTTGAAATTGATATCAATCAAATATATTTAGTTGTGTTCTCTCTTTATTGATCAAACTATGTAATATATTAAACTAAATTAACTTACATTTTAAATCTGATGACATTCTAGGCAAAAACTACCATGAAGTTAAGCCATCACCTTCACTTTTTGGAGCAATCCCTATCAATTGTGGGACCTTCTTGGGTCAATGCAATCTAGGAGTGGATTAATGTAAATACTCACTACACCTGCACATCCTTCAAGTTATATATTTACTTATAACTTCTCTCACAATCTCCTTTATTTAAAAAAAAATAGCACAGGCTTCTTCACTAATTTATTCGCTAACTAGAATATCTTGGTAGATTACTTTGTCATGATCTACAACTTATTTAATGATCATGTTGGCCGTAGCTATTGAAGAAGATTTGATTTCAAGTTAAGGATGTAGGGAGACTATTTTAGATGACCTTTTCTACTTGCCAAGTTAGAAAGGTATTAAATTTGAATGAAAAAAGAAGGAATTAACAATGTTTTTTATGGATGAGTAGTCACTACTAATATTTATTCTGGGCTATAATTATGCCATAACATTGTAAGGTACCTTTAAGCTAAAATTATCACTTATAAATAGTGAATAAATTCTTGCAAGTGAAATGAAGCATGGCCATTTGGCACTGGTTGATGATACACTTCCAATTATTTGTGTTGCAACATGATGCTTATTTTATCAAGCAATAATTATAAATACAACAAATTCAAGCACATAAAGGACACTTGATCTTGATTTTCTTAATAGGGAATGAATACTTTGTATGCTAAAATGGTGGTGCTTAGGTTATTAAAGTACCTCAAGTTGAGGGTTTACTTCATCACATCATTAATTGTGTATCATTTCATCTCCATGCATACCATCTCACTGTTCTTCATGGTTATGATGTGGATCAACCTAGAAACCTCACTATCGTGTGTGTGTGTGTGTGTGTGTGTGTGTGTGTGTGTGTGTGTGTGTGTGTGTGTGTGTGTGTGTGTGTGTGTGTGTGTGTGTGTGTGTGTGTGTGTGTGTGTGTGTGTGTGTGTGTGTGTGAAGAATGACCCTTACATCAAGCTCTAGTAAGGTACAACTTTCTTAAGAATAAATTCAATTACTCAAGATCTCAACCCCATGGGGAATCATGATTTGAGTTTATTGAGATTAGACCTGGAGATTATTTGAAAATAAATTTATATAATGAAGAATTACTTGGGCATGAGGGTAGAGGAAGTGCCCATGAGAAGATTGAAGGAAAGAAATAAATTATATTAATTTTTATGGATGATCAAATATAGGGCAACAGGACTCAAAGATATAACCATTAACAATATAAATTTTAAGGAATGAGAATCCAAGAAATTAAAGAGATGAAAATAAAAGAAGGAAAATTCA
The DNA here is from genome assembly GCA_037957365.1 of Torreya grandis. Taxonomy (NCBI): domain Eukaryota; kingdom Viridiplantae; phylum Streptophyta; class Pinopsida; order Cupressales; family Taxaceae; genus Torreya; species Torreya grandis. Next base: position 1,057,736 of record JARHVA010002738.1, on the reverse strand, counting down.
ACTTAAATCAAAGAGCAATCTTACAGTTGAGTTAAGTCATGGTATAGGAAAATTCAAGTTAAGTGTCAATTAAATTTTAGTCTTAGGTTGAGTTAGAGTTAGAAGGTATTTATGTAACTACTTAAGGATAAAATGTTTTAAAAAGGTGGATTGTCATTGTCATTGGGTTCAAAATTTATTCATCTTGGCTCATGGGAAATGGTGGTTGTGTCTTTGTAGTAAGCTTTTCATTTTTATGGAATATTTTTAATAAAATGCAAGAAAATATAATAATATGAATCAACTTTTCTTTTAATTTTTATTGTTTCTTATTTATGGAATTTGTATTGTAGTGTTTGAATAAATAAATCTATTAAAATTTGCATTTTTCTTGATTAAGTGTAAACTCTTGGATTTGCAAAGTTTGTGATGGAAATCCTACATAATAGACTTTGTGTTGCATATACTTAATTTAGTTTGAAATAATATTTTGTGCTTCCAAGTAATCTTTATTCTCTTTCATTGGTTGCTCTATATTGTCATTTACATGTTGATAGGAAGATTCTAACCAAGACCATTTGACAGTAAATAAAATCCTATTTGAAATGAGGAAATATAAACATTGTGTTTGTTTACATAAATAAATGTAAAGGAGTTACATATAAATTGATGTCTTGAATTTTTGTGGTGATGCAATTCATTCATTTGAAGATTTTCTTTCTTGTCTTTCCAAAAATATAGGTTTCCATTGTTGAAATATCTAGCCTATTTTCATGTAGTCTAGGTCATCTATGTGGTTTTATGTTTTTATCCTCCTAACTATCTCTTATTTTCCATTCCATTTCTCTCTATTCTTTCTCCATTCCTATATTTATAATTTCTCCCATCTTTGATCTTTTTTATTACTTTATGGTTAAAATTACCAAAAACCTAAAAAACCCATCATGCGAGGGAACTTCCCCTCTCAAACGTAGAGGGAAAATGTGCTTAAACTTGTGGTTTCTCTAATAGTTCAAGGTTTATGTTGCATTTAGTTGGGTTAGTCACATAAATAATCCAAGTAAGCAATACAACATAGAATATTGCCAACAATATCAAACCAATCTTAATCTCAAACCTACTAAGGATAAAGAGGAAATAGTCACCAAAATTAATGCAATATCAAAATAACCTAATCATCTTATCTTCTCCAATGCAACTAAGAGATAATTTACATAATTTCCTAAGTATGCATCTTCAATATTTCCAAAGCTATTATTTCATTTCATATCTCTCCCTCCTCCTATGGTGGTTCATATGAGTCAACCTCTCCCAAAAAGATATGCTGCCAATGTTTATTGTGACTATCACCAATGTGTAGGGAATTCTAAGAACTTTAAAAGAAAAAATTGAATCACAAGATATAATATTTTATTGATAGTGATCTACTCATCTTTGATTATTCTCTAATGGTTTCAGGATCACAACCTATTGATCATCAAAATCAAAAGATATTCAACAACCCATTACAAGATCATTCTGAGGAAATGTCATAAGTGAAAATGGCATATCATACACATCCTCCTCCACCACATTATGGTAACCCAGTATATGGGATTATTGGTGAAATTATACATGAGATACCTCCTATGGTTTAGATGCCTTCTATTTCATTTAATGATAGTGAGATTCTAAATGATAACTCAGATCTTCATTCCTTATTTATCATGATAGATATTGATTGTCATTATATACATAGTTTTATGTTTGGTAATGGTTATATTAAAAATAAATTTACCATGAAATTACTCACACATTTGGGATACACATAATATGATTTATTCCCTTTGACTGAAATAATCAAGTCATTCAATGGAAATACACAAGTTTTAGTGAGATTGATTACCTTTATAGGTTAGTATATCACATGTGAACACAACATTTTCAGCTATACCACATACACGATTCTTTTCTATGTTATTGGGATGACCTTCAAATCATAAAATTTGTATGGTACCTTCCATAACGCATGGTGCCTTAAATATATTCATACCAATCGGATAATTACAATTTCAGGGATTCAATATGAATATCCATTACAACATGAATTATTTTTCCATGATAACTAATTATAAAAGATACTAAGGTTTATCATGCATGAAAAGTTAAGCAACAACAAATCCCATTTCTTAAGTGACCAATACTTTAAACACCATTACATCAAATATCTACACTAGACTTTTTGAGATCCTCATTTATACCTCCATGGACTAGCCAATTATTGATAGCATAACACCATGTTTAAGAAAAGGTACAAAGACTCAATATTACACCAAGGAAATCACTGAGTATTAAACAATGGGTTACATGAAACACTACACCTTCTATTATTACCTCACAAACATAGAGTCCTATGAGGCATACACATTAGATTATAAATTTTATAATTCTAGATTTGTCACATATGCATGATCCTTGGCAATATGACCAATTTACTATACCATATTCATAATATAGAGCACCATATGAGCATATGTTAGATGGGATCACCAGCTCGAGCACTATGTTTTCAAACATATCAAAACAAAATCAAAAATTCATAAAAATCAAATTCTCAAAAAAATATAAAAACATTCAAATAAATTAAAAATATAAAAATATTTAGCATTTCACATGTTTACTAGCTTTTTCATATATATTTTTTTACTTTATGTTAGTCAATAACATGATATTTATATACACACATGTGTTTCATAGGTACTTGAGTGTGATACATGCATGAATGTGATCCATTATATGTGAAGATGTAGATGTTTGACCTTTCCTTTTCCCATGTGACACACTGTGTGTGGACATTTGCATATGTCATCCCCCTCATTGTGCAACATTTGAACATGCCCCTTTTTGTGGTCTCTTTAGAGCCATCTTTGCATGACATTTTAGTACTCCTTTGTGTGTGCTTGATTTTTTATTGAGATTGTTATGTTCTAGATGTTACCATGATTCACATCATGCATCTTATGGCTTGTATATGAATACTATGAGTTTCATTGGTATGATACTACTATATGATTTATTTATTACATGATTCAAACAGATACAACATAGTTATCTTAACCATTTTTAATTACATTGACTATCATTTTTTAATTTCGCTCACCTCAAAGGGGGTAGGAGGGATGAGGGAGGGTGAGGATGTCATATATACATGATTCCACATATATAAAGTTGACAAAAATGGCAGAATTTGATTAAGCTTACATTATTCAAATATACACTTGAAACAAAATTATATATAGTTGTCACATATTTGGGACAAAATTTTATATTTTTGATACATATTTTAAATATTTTACATATTATAAGTTACATTTTTATATATAATTCAACTTGAAACACATTTGAAGTGCATATGTCATGAAAATGTACCAAACCATAGATACACACTATTCATGCACCAACCCTATCAAGATGCAATGTTTAATATTTTATATATTAAAGTAGTTTTCTTATTTGATTAGTGTGATCAAGATCTGAAACCATCTATGGAATTGGAAATATTTTATATCATTGTGATTTGATATGGTTATACCATTTTACTCAAGGAATATTGGCTAGATTATGATATATTAGAGTGGTGCAATTGAGATTCTAAGCTCTAGATAAACTTGGAACAACTCACCTTTATAATAGATAGGGGGAATGATCAACATAATATTCCCCTATTCACATCTCCAAAGTTTAGTTGTGAATCTATATCCAATGCTTCATCTAGGAACCATCATTACTAAATCAAATTATCTAGGGGAAACATGGTTTCATCAAGACATAGGTGTAATCCTTCCTTAATATCTTCTATTTCAAGTAAATTTTATTTATTATTTTTTAGATTATATGCACTAATTCCACCTGTAACATGATCTTGGTTTTAGGTCATACACACAACAAATTCAAATAGAGCTTAAGAATAACAAGGTGTGTTGTATACACCACAATATGAATTTGTTTTCTTTAAACTAATAATTTCATCATTATGAATTATTAGATTAAGGATTGGGAGGGATGTAGATGATTAAATATGTATTTATATGTTAAAATAGTCTTTTACACTTGACAAATACCACTCAAGGTTCTACCATTCAATTATTGACCTTCCTTATAGTCGATAGCTCATGGTTATCATCTCATTGGGCATAAATATTTATCTTGTAGCTCAATCCTATTATTTTGATTACCCAAATCACCTATAACTCATTATATATATATATATATATATATATATATATATATATATATATATATATATATATATATATATATATATATATATATATATCCTTTAATATTAGTTAAAGAGCTTCATCAACTTTATATGTTCCTGGATAGTTGTGTTCAAACTTGGATATTATCACTGATCCATTTTAAAATGTAAGTTTCTTTGCTTTGTAAACTCTCAAATCGACAAATATTTCAATATGTACAATTCATCTTATCATGCTTCATTAATCTTTCAATGATAAAATTTTCAAAATAGGTGGTAAAAATAAAATTTAAAAACAACTCATTACTCATCTATAAATAATAACAAACAAACACCTATTCAAGCTCATTCAATCAATTGCACAAATGAGTTCTACTTCTCTATTCTTATTTATTTACATATCATGCATAGGAGTAGTCATATTACAAGGCTAAAGCAGTCAAAGAATAACCTATGAGAAACATTTATCAAGATACAAACTAGATCATTATATTTCCTTGCATATATCATATTTCACCCTTGTTCACATACAAACCCACACTTAGTGGAGAAATACATATTTTTTAGACTCTCTTCAAAGTATTAGCTATGTATGCAATGCTCATTAATAGAGGGATCCTTGAGTCCAACTCGACTTGTGATCCCACTAACCCATTATTGAAAAGCTGATAAGACGTAAGAAAAAGATCTATGGTTTAAGCTATATTATGATATCAAGAGATTATGCATGTAATTTGAACACAAACCAAAAGGTGACTGAAAGACTAGAAAGACCTAAGTAAAATTTGTATTTAGCAGTAATGTTACACCTTGATTTCATCATATGACTTATAGTCATTAAATCTATGAATTAATATGGTTATTATATTACTATTATTATTGCTTTAATTTGAGTTTTATGACATATACTATTATGGGACAGTGATATTATTGATTATTATACGTGATGTGATAATTATATTTTATTAATCTATACATTGAGGATGTATATTTATCAATTTTGCATTATTGGTTGATATATATGATGACCTAGACTAACTACCTCCTTATTATGAGTTGGATGCAGGGTTGATCCTACCATTAAAGCATGATGAGGGAGAGCATCATCAGAGAGAATGGACTAGATGGGAAGATTGGAGAATGATAGAAAAAAATTCTAGTGACACTGTACACACAGAGTATATTTAAAATATTATATGTATAACATGTTTTAAATGTTAGTATGTAATTATAAAAATCTATTTGTGCAAGTATATTTAGTTTTTGCTATGCATAAGTTTTATTTATTATAATTTCCTAGATTTTTTAGAATAAATCATGAAATTAAATATTTATTTTATATTATATTAATAAATTAGTATAATATCTTTAAAACATCTTTGAACATTTAGCTCATTTTATATATATATATATATATATATATATATATATACTCTTGTTATTGGAGATACAATTATTTTATAATTAAAAATCAATTATTGACGTAATATATATTAGATAAATAAATAATTGTCTTTATTTTAATTGCTTTCATGGAATATGAATTATCTTAAAATGTTAATTTAGAATTAAGTTGACATAAACATGGTCTTGGTAAAACATGCATGAAACTAAGTTGATAAGTAGGAATTGGAAATGATTATTTTATTGGTCAATATAAACTTGTGTTTTAGATAACTTGAGTTATGTGGCATAATGATCTTTAATAAATAAACTATATGATTTATATTATATTATGAAAGATAGACTATAGTTAAGAAAAGATAATTGTAGTTAATCAGAGAATAAAGATGCCACGCATGATGGTTAAACTAGGAGATATAACATACAAAGAGACGGCCGCAATAGTTAGGGAGGTGATTGGTTTTATAAATTAAATTTGATGAAATTTAAGAAAAAACATGGAGACACGAAGGGGAAAGAAGTGAAGGATTTTGTGAGAGAGTTTGGGAGAACAAGAAGAAAGGCATATTCCACATTCAGGGAATTATTTTATGAGGTAGGTTTAACAAATTATATTTCTGTCTAATATTTTCATATTAGAGTCTGAGTTTCAAATTGAATACCTGCATTTCAATTTATAGTCAGTTTTTTACTTATTTTAGATTGCATGGACAACACAAAGTATCGACTGAGATTAGTATATTCATTACCAGCACCTTAGGTTATGTGAATGGAAACATCTTATTAATAAATTATCAACAATTAAATAGTAATGGCTGCACATTACTTCTTGGCCAGAATTTTAAAATTTTAGATTGAGGTTTGTTAAATACCTTAGGTTATTCCACCAAAATTGGGTTGTGTTTCATCTATTTATGACTGTGTTTCTTATATTTAGGGTAGCATTTTATTTATACAAAATGAGCTTGCAAAAGTCTAGACCTATGTCTTATTTAAATAGATTCAAATATTAACATATTAAATTATTTATATACGCAACATAATTTTATACCTTGCATCTTATATAATATATACCAAAAAATTATAGTAATGGCTGCATTTTTTTTTGGGACTGCATTTTAAATTATGGTAATGGCTGCGTCATAGTTATTATAAGAAGCATAAAAAATTATAGTCTACCTTTCAACAGCATCTCATACTTATTAAAACTACATCTCATTCTTATATGGACAGCATGTAAAGAAATAGATTTCTTCTTGTATTTTTATAAAAAAAAGGATGAATATTCAGCATCCAAACTAGTTATAAATTTAGATATATTTTTAGCTCTTTTATAACTACGATAACTAGGTTATAATTTATTGAGAATCACTTTATATATGGCTCCATTTTGACCAAATTTTATAGCATCATAGATATTAAAAACAACCTCCTTTTTATTAAACATGTTAGAAGTAGTTTGGACTATGCTAAAGGAGAACATATTCAGACATATAAGCGAGATGCGTGGTAACTTAAATCTATCTTTTTTATTTCTAAATCCTTTTAGTAAACTGGTTTTATATATGCATTTGACTTTCACAAAAAAATTAATATGTTTGAAATGGTGACTGAGTCAAACCGGATTTACATAGAACTCAATTATGGAAAAATAAGAAATTGATTTGAGTTGAATCTAAGCTTAATTTTTTGTAAATCTCTTCTAAAAATTAGATGAGTAGATGAGACCCAGTTTCTGTATTTAGAAACCTTCTCACCAAAGTTTTTAGTTACTAAAAGCATTTATGTTGTATAAGATTGACCAGAAAACACGGGTTATAAGTTGAACCGTATTTGTGAATTCAAGGTCTCATATACATAGCCCATACTTATGTAAATCATGTTTATATATTTAGAGTGAGACTAGTTATGTAAATCATAAAAGTCGCAAGGGGTTGAAAACCTCAAATTATAGGCGTGAAGTATAAGTTTCCTAAATGATTGACTAAATGTTTGTTTATGAACTAAGTGGTCCTTATATATATTAAATGTTGGTATATTTTGAACATTAAATCATGATGTTGATTTATGCAAATGCTTAGTTTACACTAAGTTTTTAGGAATGCAGTATAAATTGTATTATTTAGGAAAACAAACCAGCGTGATATTTAGATATAAGCCTAATTGTGGCTAGACTCAGATCTATAATTTGTTTAAACAGTATGTTATCATTAATAATAGAGAAAATTATAATATTTGAGTAAAGCATGCCCAGATGGTATGACCTTGTATGGGCTTTATTCTAGCATATTTGTTATTGATAAATAATAGCATGTTTTCAAATTTATTTTATGCATTTAACAGATAAAATATATGGTTATGATTTTTCCATTCTTAATATAGGGAAAATTTGAATGAAGCTTTAAGTTTTATATTATGCTATATATATTTATATTAGATTTCATATTGATGATGCTAAGTAGATAGTGAGATGGATTTCACTAACCTAGGTAGCACCCCCAATGTTGGATGTAGATAATCCAATCAAGCGGTATGTTATTATAATATGTTAACCAAGTCAAATTTATAGAGTCATGTAATGAAGAAAACTAGTGTGCAATATATATTATGAGAGTATTAATATGAGCAAGTGATTAGACTTTTATAGAATAAATTAGTGTATTTTGATTTGTTCCTAAATATTATGTCTTCTTCTAATTATTATTTTAAGGTATAATTTAGGGTATACCTAGGTGGTATAATCATATGCTTGTTGGATTAATAATTATAGTGTAATATTGTTTGCTCATGTTTGAGTAGGGTTCTCATGCACAATAAGCTATGATAATATGGGATATCATAAAATACTTTAAATTAAATGTATTTGCCTAGATGGTACATACTGTAGTTGTATGTATAGACTGATGTAAAAAAAAGGTCAAACTTCTAGAGGACATAACTTTTGATCCGTAGCTCTGTTTGAACTCTTCCACATGCCAAAATGATCATCTCAAAAAGTTAGTTTATACATTAAGACATACTATCCATTTAGAGGTATTTTTCAAAAAAAATCAGAGGCCAAATAAGACCATCTAAGGGTCTGAAATAACATTTTAATGTTTTTTTTTTAGATTTTTCTATTTTTAAAAATTACATATTTTTATGAGTAGATGTGAACTTTAGTTGAAATTAATCCTATAGGATAATTTTAGTTTTTATTTTATAATATTTTTAGAGAAGCACATGCTTGGACGTAAAACTTACTAAAAATAGCAGCTACTAAAAATAGTTTTTTTTATTTATTTTTTATTTTTATTTTTTAATTTTTGCATGTCAACTCCAATTCTAAGTTGAAGCTTATTTATGCATAATTTATAATTATTTTAATTCAATCAATATGAATCAATCCTAAGTTATTGTTTTAGATCTTGACTTATTATAATTTTTATTTCGATACTAATTTTAGTTGATTATAGACTCTCACCAATGTTGACTGATTAAATGTATGTGTTGGTTATTACTTGAACAATATATTTTGTAACAGTTAGTAGGATATCATGTATATGTATATACAATATTGAGAGTATGAATGAATGTTAGGTTAGACTTTTATGTATTTGTATGACTTGATTTATTTTATGTATTTACTTGAATAAAATCTTATGGTTCTATGTATTTATGACTACTTTGTATATTGATTGTAAAAAAATTAGTAGTTATGTCTTAGAACACTAGAATATGATAACATGGGATATCATGAGGTGTAATTGTTTAGATCTTATTGTAGTATTTAAGAATCTATAGTTTAATATGAACCATACCTAGGTGGTACAAACTATAGGCATTATTTCTAGTTTAGGATAGAAAATAATGTAATATTCATTCACGCATTGATGGAACAAATATACACTTTGCTTACTCTTATGTTTGACATGTGATGTGATGTGATATGATTTTTAGGAGGATTTAATTTATATGAATCTTGTGGTTAAATAATGTATAATGAGACATTATATTTTGGTATATATGATTTACATGTTAGTGTGATATTTTGCAATAGAATGGATTTTCTATGATACACTACATGTTTAGTTTTAGAAATCATATAACACTCAAGTACTTGCTCATTCTCTAAATTTTTGCACTATTGTATCTACCTATCTTTGAAGGGAAGTCCATTCCCTAATAAGATATTATGTGGGATCATTAATCTATGACTGGTGTAGAAAAGTGATCAGATGATGCTCTCTCTCCCTACTATAGTACTTAGGTGAAGACTACATTAAAGATTATCAAGAATACATGAGTTGGTTTGACTCGAGCTTCGAAAAACTTGGTATCTATTTGTAGTATTAAGGTTGAATGCTTGAAGAAAATGTAATTATAACATATTTGTATATACTTTAACAGCAATTATTGCATTACTATCCCAACAATGTTTGAGCCCTAATGTATTTAATTTTTTTATGGTTATAATAATTTATATTGCATTTTGGTATTTAAATTTTGAATTGTTATTTTTCTAAGTTATTATTAAGTGTTAAGTTTGTTTTTATGGATTAAATGTAAAGTAATTAGTTTTTTTTTTTTTTTAAATTACTATGTTATTCTAAGTACAAATTGAGGGGTTGTTATAAGTAAATACTTAGTACATGACATATTCATTGAAACATGGATAGTAATGTTGACACAAGTGTCCAAATGGTGATAAAAGTGTCCATGCTAATAGAAAGATAATTTTCATAATCTGACAACTGGATCAAAAACTTGATACATTCTTCTTCTACACATGTGTTAATTAGATCTATTTGCACATTAGTGTAAAACCTAAGTATAGTTTCTCCTTAATATTACTATTATCATTATATTGAATTGTGTACTTTATTTATTTGGAATATGCTTAGATTTAGTATTTCTTATCATAATATCAGTACAATCTAAATTCATTAATTGACATGCTTTTTAAGTATCTTATTCCTCTTTGATTAGGCTACTCTTCATTAACTCTAAAACACCAATAAGTGTTAAAGACTTAGGCTTTCTAAAATAAATTTCAAAAAAAATTAAAGCTTCAATTGGTAAACTTTAAAAATAATTTTTACTTTTATATTTTACCATATCTTATTTCTATGACTTAAACTAATGGGTGCTCTTCCCAGGAAATGTCATTCTTCTATCGATTTGAAATTATTTTTTAAAGTTATGACTCAGAATGGAGCTTCTCTTTTCTAATTTTTTGTTTCGCATATTTGTAAATCACAAAGAAAAATAGTTATTCTACTTTTATTTCTTCTTCTTTTTTTTGATAAAGCTTCACTATTTAGATCTCTATCTTACAGAGAAAAATAATAGTGAAAGTTTCTTAAAAGAAAAGAACACTTCACTTCTTTTTTTATTTCTTATTTGCTTTGATGAAGCTTTACATTTTAGATCTCTAATTTATAGAAGAAAATAATTAATGGAAACTTATAAAACTAAATGAATGATTCTTTTATGTGAATATAGAGGAAATAAATAAATAATTATTGCTTGTGTCATCTTGAATTTTGCACATGGAAAACCTCAGGCTCCTCTCAATTTATTTATCTCTTTTTTATTTCTTATCTTCTCCACAATTGTTCATAACAACCTAATATGATACCTAATTTTGATAGAACAACATATAATTTTAATCACGTTAAAAAATATAATGGAAAATATCATTATTTATATAAGCATTAGACTAATAAACGTTCATACGATGGAGGCAAAATCTAATAGCTCACTAAAAATAGTTCTAAATAATTCTATTCTATCAGAGTGTGTTCATATTTTGACAAACTCATAACAATATTCTAAAAATATAAATTTGAGTTTTAACAACCTCAATTATATAGCTATTATTTTGGATGAATTAATTATGATTTATTTAATTAATCTAACATAAAATAGAGATGATAGCAACAATAAATTGATAAAATTTGGGTGAACAAGCTTTGTGTTACCAAACTATTATTATATTCTAATCACCAAAATCTAAATTTGGTAAGGTGGGAACATATGGTGGGTAGTATTAAAGTGATCCCTAAACCCCTAAAACTTCTATTGAAAATGGCCCTAGATTGCGCTCTAATGTACCAAATGTTTGTAACCTTCCTGCACACTAATTAATTTAGCAATGGAAATATAACAATTATACACTAAAACTAAAACAATATAGAGATATTATATTAAAATAATAGAATAAAACTATAAATTATTGCATGAATCTTCAAGGGGGAAACATCATTTGATTATGATTCAATAGAAATACTCAATAGATGTCATTTCCTCTTACACAAGTTCTTTATTTAAACTAATCTACTCAAGCTAACTAGTACACCCTATACATGTGAGAAAATTACAAAATAGATAATGAAGCAAATTATCAAGCATGTGCCCTGAATATTTTAATAACAATAGTTAATATAAAAGAGATGAGTTAGTATGAGGGGGTCCTAACAAAAATACACATTTTATCTCTCTTTGAAAGTCTAACATTTTTCCTATATTGAATATATGTCAAATTAATATAGGTGGCACAAAATGAGATTAAATATAAAATATACACACCATAAAAGAGCATTATGATTTGAAGAGTTTCTCATAATTTAACCTAGAGCATGGCATCAAGAAAATAAATCAAAATAAAATTGGTACTTTTAAATTCTAGCATGGTAAACCTTATAAATTTTTTGTAATTGAGATCAAATGCAATATGGGAAATAGCTAGACTATAGGGTACATAAAGTGTGAAATAAAATGTAATTACACCAAAATATAATATAGATAAATGTATTACTGGTATATTTGAAACATAATTACCTAATTATAATAATTAGGCCAAGAAAATACATGTAAAATAATGAATACAAATTTCAAGGCCTAACTAATTAATCTAAATACATAGGTGGGGAATTCAAATAGGGTTATGATGGCAAGCATTTAATACTATGGGATCTAATGGCTATCATGTAATATGAACATGGAAATGTGTAGTTATAAGTGAGAGTGACCTCACTCAAAATTTTGAAACCAATTGGCAATAGAGGTACAAAGTGTTAGGGGTCCACCAAATAGGTATAACATGTTAGGGGTAGTCTAGATTAAATATATAAAGGCAAAAAAATAAATTGATGAATGTGTTCTCTTAGTCTATATCTCTTGTTTTCTCACTTTGATCAGCAAGTTTTGATACTATAATCCTAAAATCAAAATTTCTTCTCCTTTCCATTGAGTGACAACAATAAATAAAACTTAAAAAAAACAAAGTGAGCTTTCTTATGGGTGTATTTTAATGGTTAGCGAGGGTTTTAGGCAATGTCTAATTATTAAGGCCTCAAAGTATTGGAAGCTACTTGATAAAATATTTTAACAATAGTAAATTGTGAGACAAATGATTGAAACTTTGATATCTTGAATGCAACCCCAAATAATAATATATACAATGATAAACAATTATAAAACTACCACTAAAAATACACCTAAAAAAAATTGTAAAACAACTAACCTACACTAACAAACTAAAGCTAATAAATGTAATAAGTGTATTAATTATGCTAACATTCCCCCCTTTATTAGATTATTTTCACAAATGTGCCCTTGAAATAGATCAAATTTCACCTTGCCAAGAGACTTGGTGAGAATATCTATTATCTATGAATCCGTCGAGTAGTACTGAAGCTAAATATGGTGGTTCAAAACTTGTTCTTTGATGTAATGATGCTGAACCTCATTGTGTTTGGTTTATTCATAAAAAACTAGATTCTTCACAAGCTTCAAAACACCTTGATTATCATAGAATAGAATATGTGGTTGATCTTCAGGAATCTCCATATCATACCAAATCTGACGTATCCATATTGCTTCACACATAGCTCCTCGTGTGGCATGATACTATAATTTCATGGATGAGAGAGTAACTACTGACTACTTTTTGTTGATCCACGAAATGGGTCCATATCCAAGATGAAAAATGTATACTCAAGTAGATTTTTTGTCATCAACAGATCCACATTAATCTGAGTCAATGTACCCCTACAAGAAGAACTAGCTATTTTTATTGTATTCTAGACCATACTCAAGTGTGCCTCAGATCTATATCTCAAAACATGTTTTTCTACAATCCAGTGACATTTCTTCAACTCCTGCATAAATTTGGAAAGATATCTCACACCAAAACATATATCTAACTTGGTTTAGGTCAAGTAAATGAGACTCCCAATGAGTTGTCTATAGAGAGTTGCATCCACTTGAGGGGAATCCTAGAATCAAGAGAGTTATAAACCTTTTTCCATCAGTGTTGAAAGAGGTTTACAGTCTAGCATTTTGTACTTTTCCAGGAGTGTCTTGGCATATTTCATTTGGGAGATAAAGATGTGATTCTATTTCTACCATATCTCCAAGCCAAGATAATAATGTAGTAGCCCCAAATCAGTCATATTAAAGGATTTTTTCAGGTCATTTTTCACTGCATCAACAAGATCATCTCAACTACCAATGATCATAAGATCATCCACATACAAGACAAGAATGACAATATCTATACCAACCTTCTTGATATACAAATTAGAATCAGAGGGGCTAAAAATGAAACCATGTTGCAATAGATGATCATCTATGTTTATGTACCATGCTCGAGGTGTTTGTTTAAGTCCATAAAGAGACTTAACTAGATGGCATAAATTTTGTGGATGTTTGTCATGGATGAAACCTTTTGGTTGGGTCATGTATATGTGTTTTTTTGGATCACCATTCAAGAAAGCACTCTTGACGTCTATATGTTGAAGTTTCCATCCCTACTATGCTACCATTGCATAAACAATTCTGATGGTCTTGATCTTCATAGTGGATGTAAAGGTCTCCTCATAATCAATGCCCTCTTGCTAAGCATAACCCTTTGAAACAAGTCATGCTTTATGTTTGTTGATGGATCCATCTGCCTTGTATTTTGTTTTGAATATCCATTTGTATCCAATAAACTTATTCCCTATAGGCAGATCAATAAGTTCCCATGTCCCATTCTTGATGAGGGCATCAAGTTCTGCATCTATATCTTTCTTCCACTGGGATTTACTTAAGGCCTCTCAAATTATCTCTAGTTTGGTGATGTCAACCATTGAACTCATGAGTGGAATATTGGCTACATCTCTCACCTGTCTTCTTGTTTGAACTCTTGATGAAGTGTCTAGAGGAGAGCTCAAGTGTGAATCCTTGATTATGGAATCTAGCATTTAGGATGTCATTGTGGCTATTGATTTGATGAAGAACTACCCTGTAGATTACCAAGATCAAAAAACAATTCTCCTTCTTGTATCTCACCTTCTTCATGCTCATTGTCTAACTATGGGAAGAGTCTATGAGAGGTGGTCTGGTCTATCTCCTTCTATGCCAATGAGTCAAATAATGACTCGTCACAGACCACATCATGACTTTCTTAAATCTTCTTCATCTCAAGATCCATAAGATGGTATGATTTGGAGGTAGTGTTATACCCTAACAAAATACATTAGAGGGTTTTTGGTTCAATCTTCTTCCTCTTCTTATCTAAAACATGTATATAAAAAGTACAACCAAATACCCAAAGATGAGAAATAGATGGTTTACAACTACTCCATACCTCTTCTGGTGTCTTGTCTAGCAATATCTTTGTTGGTGCTCTATTGAGAAGATAGACAGCTATCTATACTACTTCTACCCAAAATTATGCCATCAACTTTGTAGTGGATGGCATGCAACGAGCCATCTCTATGGCTAAGTGATTGTGTTGTTCTACTATTCCATTTTATTGAGGTGTCTAGGGAGCAGTCAGGTATTGCTTAACGTTGTGTTGGTTTAGAAATGTTGAGAACCCTTTTGATGTAAATTCCCCCTTGATTTGAGTAGAAGAGTTGAAGTTTCTTCCCAGACTGTGTAACAACATTTTGATAGAAGGTCTTGAAATATATAAGATCTTCACTTTTTTTTTAGAAATAATACCCAAGTCTTGTGAGAAAATTCATCGTCAAATAACTAAAAGTACCTAAATCCTTGATGGGATGTTGGCATGGGTCTGCACAGATCAGTATGTACCACAGCAATTTGTTCCTTAGCATGTGAGGAACTCAGCTCAAACAAAACCTAATGATGTTTTCCCGCAAGAAAACTAGAACATATCGATAAAGAATGGGAAAGATGTGGAATTCCACATACCATTGCCTTGGAACTAGTTATAAGAGGGAACCAGTAGATAGATGCCCATATCAGTAGTGCCAAAGTATAATGGATTTTGCTGTAGAGGTAACGAGTGCAACTTCACTACTTAAAACTGCATCTAAGGCAAATAGTCAATCCTTCAAGAAGGCTTTAGCAAGGACTTGACCTTCTCAAGAAATGAGACATGATTTGATGCCTTCCTAGACTAGAAAATCTACTTTGATCTTATGATTCAATAGTTGATTAACAGATAAGAGATTTGTTATCAAACCAAGGACATAGAGTACCTTTGTGAGAACACAACATCTTTTCTCAAGAGGAATGGTGACACATCCAATTCCTTCTGCAACGTATTCTTTATCTTCAAAAATTCAAACTTGATCTCCTATTAGATGAGTTGTCAGCGAATCAAAGAGTTCTTTACATCTAGTCATGTACTTGCTAGCACTAGATTCTATTAACCAAACTTTGTTCACTATTGTTTAGGTTTGGAAGACTATTAAAAGGTCATCATGGGCTCCATATAATCTTTCTTCTACTGTTTCATCATCTGATGCATTCTCCTCTTGCTTTTATGCTACTACATGCCCTTTCTACTTCCAATGTCGAGGATTTCTCTTAGATTTCTTTGAATCTTCTTTACTAGAAGATCCCTCATGACTAGACTAGCCTTGAGCCAAGGCATTATACCAGCAATGATCAGGATCATGCGTGTGGGTCTTACAAATGTAACACCACGGCTTTGACTTCTCAATTTTTTGCTATTGTTGATGTTGTTGTGGCTGCTTCTGAGGTCCTTTCTTGAATTGTGGACCCCATTGTTTGGAGATCAGGGCTTTGTCCTCAAATTCTTCATGCATGAATTATATTGCTTCCTCCTGTTGAAGCAAATTGACCAATTTTTTGAATGACACCACTTGCTTGGTAATATTGAGTGTCATAACGAACATGTGAAACTAAGATGGGAGAGCTCTTGGCATGATCAGAACCAACATCTTGTCCTCAATCTTTTCTCCAAGCATAAAAAGTTATGCTCACAGTTTTGCAACTCGACGTAAGAAATCTTCAACCTTTTTACCTGATTTCATACTGAGTGTATGAAGAAGCGATTGCAAATGCAAAATTTTGGTCTTGTTTTTCACCTCATAAATTGTGGACAAAATGTCTCTTGCCTTCTTTGATGTTTGTGAATCGTGAACATGTGGTTGTACTTCATCAGCAATACTGAGAGTTATCAGCGTGAGCACTTTCGCATTCTACTTGTCGAACTTCTTTTGCTCATTTTGGCCAATAGGACAGGTCACTGTTCCAATGATGATGCCCCATAATTCTTCAAATTGAAGAATCGTTCGCATCTCCATCTTCCAAACAACAAAATTTGGCCCTTTCAAGAGTTGGGCATCTGACAAAAGCAACTTGGGTGCAGACATTTTTGTGTATGTTTTCTTACTTTATTTTGTAAGAAAATACAAGCAAGAATAGTATTTATTACTTCAAAGTTTCAAAAAAAATGCATTTTTATTTATTTACAAAGAAGTGTAACTTTTTTAAAATGATAAATGCTCTAATAATTGCTTAATCTCTCTAAAATGTATGTGAGTACTTAAAAAAATGTCTATCAATTAGCAATATTTCTTTGTGTGGAATTAATTACATTGCTTGTCTATTTATAGTTGATTGAATTCAAATTAAGACTCTATTGGTGCCAAATCAACGCTTACATGACAAAAATTGAGAAAATAGAAAAGAGAGATAAGTGCACTATGACTTGATGAAGACATAAAAGATGGCCAAACAGTGTTGGGGATGCTCCAAACAAAACCTACAAGTAATGGTAGCTCTCAAGATAATGTGCCCATAAATTTAAATACAGAATAAATAAATAAATAAGTGATGAAAAGAAGAAGGACACTCGGAAAAAAATGTGTCAAATATATGAATAACACTTATTATAAACTAATTATCAAAAAATAAACAAATACATTAAAATCCTATCATTTAGCAAATTATAAATAATCAATAACTAAGAATTATTTTAAAATGTCTCATTAAATTATTCCTCAATAACAAGATTAAAAAAAATGTCTTTAATAATAGACAATTATATTATATTTGTGAATACTTATTTATACCACTTAATAAAACCCTAAGAGAAAGATAAAAAAATTGTAGAGTAGGCAAAATTACATATATCTTATATAAAAGAAGTGCGCAATGCATATCTCAAAAAAAAAAAAGTAAAAGGAAACTTTTTAAAAAAAATTGCACGTGGTTTTTTTCCTCTACAGCCACTTCGCTACCACGCGCCACGTCGCAAACTTCATGGATCGAATTAATTAATTAATTTAAAAAATTGTGTCGCGTTTCTATTGTCGGCTGACGGGTAAAGCAACATTCATTATCTGTTACATTGCGAGATGATGCTGTGCTCCCGGATTCTGAATTGCTTTATTGTTTTGCACTGGTTATTAAATTCTACGGTACAGGAATATATTTTATAAATCTTGACGGTTCTCGAGAAATTTTCTTTCTCCTTGGTTTTGCATGTCTATGTTATTCTTGGCTGTCTTGTCTTTCTTGTATTAAATTATATTTGTGGGATTTTAAAGACGAGCATATTTAGATTTCTATGGGAAAGGTTTCAATAATTGAGCATGTTTTAATGGTGGAACAATTTCTTGTTTAACTAGAATTTAATAGTTGTACATATTTTATCCAATAATTATTTTATTTTTATTTAAAAAGTAAACACATTTAATTATGTTTTGTGTAAAATGTATTATTATTAGGACATTGACATTTGACAATAATACATGTACCCACTAATATATAAAATCTAAAATTGAATATATTTTGAAACAATACAAATCAAACATATGTGTTTCAGTGTTCAAATAAAGTGACATAATACAAAAATTAAGTGTCAACAATTATTAATAAAGTACTCATGTAAATATAAACTCAAAAGTTTTTTTGTGTATATATGTGTATGTGTATGTGTATGTGTATGTGTATGTGTGTGTGTGTCCAAATTTGTTCAGCGATTGGAATATAGTGTGCATCTTTTAAATTTTATTAAATATAAAATCATTCATTTCATCTTATCATTCAACTCTTCCAATGTCACCTACTTCAATAGTTATGTATAACTTTTATATTAAACCCAATACCTATAAAAAAATTGATGGTGTAAGGCTCACTATTTAATAATTATGGTTATGCACTCTCAATTTGAAAAACCCATAAACAAAATTGCTATAACAACATTAATTAATCACACATCTACTCTTAAATTAAGATGTCATAATATATCATATACAGATTCTCCTAGAGTCTTCTTTCTAAATTATTCCATTTTAGTCGATTCCATCTACAACGTTGAAGACTATCCCAATAAGCTAGCGCATTAGCCCTATCATACGAGACTTAGGTCTCGTGCGCTCACCCAAAGTGCACAGTGAAAGATCGGTTCCCAAAGGTTTTGTAACACATTATTATATGTTTGTTCATGAATTTATCTTTATGCAATTTCAAACAAGGATTCTATAACAACACAAATATACTACTTTGATCCTTCTAGTTCCAGATGTGGTTATTATTATTACTACACAGATCACCATCATTATCTAACATTAGTGACTTAGAAAAGAAAAATGTACCAATAAAAAGAGACTAAGGAATAACTCATATCTAGGTCTAGCACTTAGTGTATTCCATTGTTCAAGACACAAATTGGCAAAATATGATATCTCAGATTTTATGATTAATGAACCAAAAGGTAAAGCTTCATCATATGTTCTCCAAAAGATTGTCCTTGTAATAGATTATAATAGGGGTATTTATACTTGTTTTGCCCAGACCAAGTGTTACAATCATTAATGTTATGAGCGAATGGTGCATGGACTCTCAACAGACTGAGAGTCATGGCACTTACAATAAGTTCTTCCTAAATACTTGGCTCCCTACACCCCCTAGATCCTCACTTTGTGCAATATATTGGTGTCCATGTGTCTTGTTCCTTGCAGGTTGGTGCAAAAGATTTGATCAAAAAAGTCGAAGTGTCCTATATGAATTGCTCTCTTAACTGGTCCCACTTCTCACATGTTCCCATAGTCTTTTGCTTTCATTTCAAGTCTAATATTCTCAAGTTCTCCATGATTTTTTCTCCTCTAATTGGGTCCTCTCGTGCTAGTCCCTTTTGCATTGTTTTTGTTTTCCTCTTGCACCCAATAGGTCCCATGCCATGATGCTTCTATGCCTGGCAGTCACGTGCC
The DNA here is from genome assembly GCA_037957365.1 of Torreya grandis. NCBI lineage: Eukaryota > Viridiplantae > Streptophyta > Pinopsida > Cupressales > Taxaceae > Torreya > Torreya grandis. The sequence continues at coordinate 1,037,648 of JARHVA010002738.1, read as the reverse complement.
ATGGTCCTTCTGTGTAGTGCTAGTTCTGCTCCAAAATATAAAAACACTTAGTCAAAATTCTAGGGCCAATACCACACCACGCTTCATCATTTGTATATCCCAGACTAAGCTATGCTAGCATATTCAAAAAAATTGGGCCCTTTCTACTTGAGTTCCATTTTCATATTGTCCCATGGGACAATTCCTTGAGGACCTTTGAAGTTATTCCTTCAATGGTATCTTTCAATGCTTTCAACTCCTCAGGTTAGGTTACAGTCTCACTAGTCTTTTTCACCTGTTCATATAGGGCTGCATTAGCATCCTTCTGGATGTCTTCTAGTGTAGAGACCTCTTTATCAACCTGTCCTTAGCGGGATGTAAAACTTGCATTTAGATTTTTATGATGGTTATTAATGACATCCTCCATTGTCTCTACGTCTCTAAATGGTTTCACATACTATTGTGGGGAAGCTCTTTTGGTAGTGGTACTTGGGGGAGATGATGGTGTGGGTGGAAAAGGTGGAGGTGGATAAGGTGGAGGAGAAAGAGGAGGAGTAGGCTGAGGGGATGAAGGGTCAGGGATTGATGAGTGTAGAGACATAGAGAGAGAAAGTGATGGAGAAGTGCGGGGAGGAGATGGAGATGGATGAGGTGGTGAAGATAAAGAGTGATGTGGGGTTGGAGGAGGCACAGAAGGATAGAAAGAAATGGGTTTGGAGGGTTGCACCTCTACCATCCTTTACCTCATTTGGGGGGCCTATTGCCCACTTGGACTTGCACCCACATCTAGTCACTTGTTCTTCTTCATCTGTGGTGCTTGGGGGAGTCTTTCCTTCGGGTCTCCACCCTATGTGTTCTTGTGGGGGTGAATTATGTAAAAAAAACCTATGAGTTTTCTCCCTGATTAAAGTCTACTTAACCTATATATCGGTCAAGTCCATCTCCAACCTCTCCACATAGGCCTTCTTGCCTAGATATACATAAAGTTTTCAGATTGTGTGAAGCTCCACATCTATCCTCTTAGCCTACAAAATGATAGGATATGCATCATATATCCAATTGATGGAGTCTATGAATTACCACATGGAGAAGACATAGGATAGCTTGAACCATGTTGAAAGCTCTTTGGATGGATTCATGTAGATCCGTGTGAGGGAGAAATGTTGCTTTACAGTGAAATATGCCTATTATGGAGCTAGAGGGGCATGTCCTTCAGAATTCACCACTTATTTATGAATGTTACCTTCATCCCATCAAACCAATACCTCATCTTTATCTTGTATGATGGGTTGATACGCTGGGGAAAATTAAATGCCTTGTAGTGCTTGGCAGGGGACTTGTGAACGGGAGGGTACACCCACTTCAATGCACTTAAACTATAGTATGGTACTCTGATCTCATCAAAGACCATCAATAAGAAGATTACTCCCTAGGGTAACCTGTACTTAGGATTTTGATGGGCCCTCTTCACATCTTCAATTATTTCATAGACAAAATACAGGGCCTGGTTGTACTTTAGTCCCTATGAGACTTGGTGAGAAACATAAAGGTGTGCCATGTCTACCTCCTTATATTAAACGGTCCATCCATTCTTGATCAAAATGATCTGGGTCATGACTCAAAGGGTGGAATATTTTAGGTTCTTAATGGGCATTGCATTCCCTTAATTTTGATACATCATCACCATGGTAATTTTTTTATCTTCTCCGTGTCAGCCAAGTCATCAATCACACTCAACCTTGAGCACTATAGTCCAAATAATTTGTCAATTCCCTAGGGGTGACCTTCATGATACACCCAGTGAAGTAGATATAGTCCTCAAGGATGCATGAGAGGAGAAACTGTACTACCTTCATAGGTTTACCAAAATATGGCAAATCAAAGAGTTGGAAGAGTCATGTGGTGTCTAGCTAGTTGTTTATTGTTAAATAATAAACCACTTGGTTCTTTGTGTTGGTGATGTTGACTATATACATCCAATTCCTAACACTAGTTGTGTTGAAATTGTCAATCTTACTCGAATTACACTCAAATACATATTTTAGGTCAAAATCCATAAAATTCCCTAAATGGTTCAAACTTGTTACTTACAAGTGCCAATTTAGGTCAAAGTATTGCTAAATATGGAAATGCATTTTATGGGCCAACTAACTTTGATAATATCATTTCGAGTCAAAATGACAATTTTGCCATTTACTGCTTTGGATCACTCTTTTCTTCTAATTCATTGGTACCCATCACGTACCTTTGTTATTTGGTGTTGGCAATTTCCTAAATGGGAATACAGCTCCAACACATCTAAAATTTCCTTCCATATCCTCTTCAATCAAATTACAACCAAATAATATGACTTTCTGACCATTTTGATTAATTGAGAGCCATTTTTTAAATAATTGCACAAATGTTGATTAACCTTGTTTAAGTCTAATTAATCCAAACCATGAGCTTAAGTGGATTTTCCATGAGAGTTGTTGAATATTTATTTTTGAAAATTGATTCCCATTAATTGCATCATTAGGTGACATCATTTCATGGGAAGACATTCATACGCCATAAATGCCATAAATATCAAGATTATGGGTCACTTATGCCTAGTTAATGCCTCCCATGCCTCTTCAATGCCCCTACTTCCAAGGTCATGATGAAGATAATTATGGATTTAATTCTAAATATTATGATTATCCATGGCCACACATCTCAATCTTGAGATGGAAGGTCATGGTTTATCCATGGCCACACATCTCAATCTTGAGATGGAAGGTCATGGTTGATCCTGACCAATCTCAAAAATTTATAAATAGAAAGGCCATGGAAATGAATTTTAATCTTGAATATTGTAAAGTTATAATGTTAAATTTTTTCCATAATCCTTTGCATTTGATCATTGATTTTTTTGCAAGCTTCATTGATAGGCTATTTTAGTGATTCAGAATCATGAGCCTAGGTTTTATGGAGTGTTCTTGAGATATTGGAGGAGTTTTCCACCTTTGTTGACAAAGACAAGGATGCTTGATCAAGGGAGAACATGATTTTGAGCCACATGGGTATGGTGAATCCATTTGGGAAGGTAATATGATGTTTGCTTTCTTTCATTTGTTTCTTGTTATCCTTTGTAATTCCCATAGGAATAGATAGGCTTAGTTAGTTAGTTCTTTATGCATTTTTCAAGATTTATGGACTAATGTTTGACTAACTTGATTTATAATCCTCTCAACATCTTGGCATGCCTAGTGGGACTAGTTTAATAGACCCCACTTTGCCATACCTTGTTAATTTAGACTTAAGACGTTTGTTTTTATCATTAGCTTACTTGGTCTTAATTTTTGTCTAAAGCTACTTTTTAACTCATTCAACTTAACCAAAGCCCATTATCCTCAATTTTATTGAGCAAGGGAGGTGTTACGTTGTCCAATTAGAAAATTCATCTTTCCCTTGTTCAAATTGTTATCAAAAACTTTGTGTCATGTCATCTAATTAGGCACAGTCATACTACCCAATTGAGTCTAGATCTTTCACCTAATTTGTTTGAATCGTTCATTTATAATTCACATTCAAAATTGAACCTTTCTGAGTTCTAAGGTTTGGTGTGTCAAAGTGGGTTCACCATTTGCACACTAATCTTGTTCTAACTTGGGTTCAATTTTCCATTTGGATTGAAGGTCATTTATAAGACTCAACATCACATTATCATCTTAGTGAACTCAAGTCATCTTGCATATCAGTCACGCTTTGAGTCCTAAAACATATTTTATCCTACTGGAATCATGTGATGATGTTGTGCCACCTATTTAGTCTTAGCTTTATACTTAGTAATTCGCGTATGTTTTTACATCTTGAGTTGATTAGTTCATTTTGTCTTCTTCATAATACGGAGAGCTTTGATCTAAACTTCTAGGGTCGATTTGTCAAAGTTGAAAATAGATTTTATAATATGGTTGTATTACAAATATTTAGCTTTGGTGTACTATTTTTCACCTTGGGTCTTTAAGTTACCTTACCCTCTTCCAATCTATATGATTTCAACCTTACCAAAGGTTGAGTAAACTCGTGAACCAAATCTTATAAATTGTGTGTGTTTTCAAACCACCCTCCATTATAGTATCATTGGTACTTTGGTTATTTTTTTAAAAGAGAGCCAAAGCATACTTTGTTTGGTTACCAAGCATTGGTCCAAAGTTAGTCAAACACACAAAACAACTCTTTTAGACATGACTCAAAGGTTCACTGGTAGTGGGGCCTATTATGGCCTTAGTTATGAAGATGAGCAGTTTTATGATTGTCAAAATAACCTCATTATTCTTTATGATATCCCTGCAATAGAAGGATCCAAAGATGATTACAATGAATATCAACCCCAAGAAGATCAAGATGAAGCCCTTCTTAGATTGATAGAATTAGGTGTTATACTACCTTCTAAATTTCCTATAGAACAATTGAATACCTTAGTTAGAGAAGGATAGCAATGATGGAAAGAGCAAGATTTTGCATGAATAGACATACATTCTTTCTCTAACAAAGGAAAAGAAATACAAATAGAGTCAAAACCCACAAATATGGATCTTCTAGCTAATATCAAGATAATAAGTCAACAATATGCAAATAAAATTGTCACAAACTTAACTGACTCCCTAGTGGCCACTTCAATTCACAATGATGCTTTGAAAGAACAAGAAATGTGGTTGAAAATATGCAACAAATATTAGATGAGGACATTACCATAGTGGATCAAGGAAAGCTAAATGAATAGTTAAAGTCACAAGAGACCATAAAAAGTGTTATATTTGACATGGAACATACATTCTTCAATCATAAAGAATCTCTTGTTACTTTACAAACTCAAAAACCCAAAAATTCAGTTCAAATTAAGGAAATACCTCAAGATAATTTGGATAGTTCTTTTCAACGAACCCAAAAATTGGTAAATAAACATAGAAATTTCCAAAATCAATAAAATACGAAACAACCAAATTCAAGAAATTTTTTACAATCCAAGAATCAACGGCCTATATTCTCAACTCAAGGAGCAAATCAGAACCAAGTCATGGATCAAAAGGTGTACACTCCCTATAGATCCACACAAAACTAGGGGCACATTCCACCCCAATAGAAAAGAAACCAGGGGCACATTTCAACCCAACAACATCTTATTCAATCCACAAAAGAACCAAACATGCAAGAATGGAACTCTATGAAGGAAATTGTTCAAAGATTGGAGATGAATAATAGAGTCAAAAAGTAAAAATTCAATGAGATATGCCCATATCCATTTGATTTATCTATTCTCCAAAACCTCTTTCCACCTCATTTTGAGGCACCCAAATTTGACAAATATAAAGGAAAAAGAGATCCACATGAGCAAATGTAAGCTTTCTTCATCTTATGTCAAGAGTTTGCTTATAGTAGTGAGTACTTACTATGACTATTTCCATAAAGTTTAGCAAGACAAGCTCTTGATTGGCTACTTAAACTACCCAAGGGATCAATTGTAGATTGGAGCAACTTATCAGAAAAGTTCATTAGCTGTTTCTCATATAACATAGAACATGAATTAACCATTGTTGGCTTATGCAAAGTCAATCAGCATGATAGTGAAAGTTTTACCGCATATCTGCAAAGGTGGAGAGCATTTGCAGACCACTTTCACATTAATTTGATAGGAAAATAGTTGGCTGATATCTTTGTACAGAATTTTCATCTTGAAGTTGCATATAATCTATGGTTAGCTTGTGCTAACTTATTTAAATAAATTATTGACAAATGAGTACATATTAAGAAGGCTCGTATTGCTAAAGGCGTTGTTAAGATTTTTACACGAGGTCAAGCATCTAATTGGACTAAATCACCAGTTCAAATAGTTATGCAAGATAAGCCTAAAAGCTTTATCAAAAATAAGAACATGGTTGGAAATGGGGTGACTAAAACAAGAAATGTAAAAATGGTGCAGGATATGCATCCTCCAAATGTGCAATTAACTCCCCCAAATCCACTACCTACTTTATAGAGACAACCTCCATGAAGGACATTTCATAACAATTTTAGAGTCTTTAACAAGCTAGGATAATTAGTTGAAATAGTGTTACACAAACTTGTTGCAGCTAATTTAATTGTATGGCCAGTATCAAGGCCATTTCCTCAAGATCAACCAAAACTAAATTGGTACAAAGAGAATGAATTATGTAACTTTCATCGTGTTGCTGGTCACAGTGCATATCATTATGTTAAATTATGACATTTTATTGAGTAATTTATTGAAAGTGGTGAATTAGAAATTAAGTTAGCCCCTAATCAGGACAAAAATCAGGGTATGGGAAATTTATAAAGACCCCTTTCCTTGACATGATCCACCACCACCAAGAAATAATCAAAATGGTCACAATCAAGGACAAAGGTAGAATCAGAACCAACAAAAAGGTTAGAATCATAATGAGCATAATTAAGATCATATATCCCATGCTAATAATTTGGCTTATAACAATGTACCTTATGACTATAATAAAACTATGAGATGTAATTCTGCAACCTACACTGCCACTGTTACTGTAAAACCATGTAACTAATCTTGTGTTCCTCCCAACATGGGACCCATCATTATAGGGTCAAAACACTCTCCCCCTATTAAAAACATGTTGAGTTCACATCATTGTGTTGCCACTCCATTTACATAGGTTACTAATCCTAAACAACATCACCATTCTTCTATTTATAAGGGCTCCTCATTGACCAAAAATTGTAGCAGTACAGTTAGTCACCATCTAGGGCCCTTTACCTTCCTCTTCTAATTATAAAAACTCCTTGCCACCTTTAGGTTGTGTAGTCGCAACTAGATGCCCACGAGTTACCATTTAGGGCCCTTCACCCACTTCTTCCGTAAAACCCAATGAGAACATTGTGCCAATGGTTCTAGTGCTGAATACTATCCCAAAAAAGACTAAAATAGTTTAATCCATAATTCAAATGCCTTATAATATAACGAAACAATTATATAAAACCCTTGCACAAATTTCCATATTAGAACTCTTGCAAACATTTGATGTCCATAAGACTATCTTTAACAAACTTTTACAAGATTATATTATGCCTAATGATATAAACCTTGATCAGTTCCAGAACCTAGTTGGACACTTGTCTTCATTTTGGCAAATCACATTTGATCAAAAATACATGTCCACCCTCAGCATAAACCACAATAACCCACTATACATTGAGATAATCATTATGGATCACAAGATCAAGTGGGTTCTTATAGATAATGGTTTATGGCTGAACATCATATCTCTTAAATTGGTACGATGATTGGGCTACATGGATAAAGACATTCAACCATAAATTATTACAATCAAGGCTTATGATAATGTTGTTGGGAGTCATTTGGTATAATTTGGTTGCTAGTCATGGTTAGGTCTATTTCTCATCACACATTATTCTATATTTTGGATATTGAGCTTCCTTATAACATACTTCTTGGTCATCTTTGGATTCATGAAGTACATGCATTTTCATCTACTCTTTACCAATTCCTTAATTTTCCCCATGATGGGACCAAGGTTACTCTTCCCACTTATCAGCAGCTATATCAATACTGCAAACATCTTGAAGCAGAGTTTCATAAATATAAATATTGCCCATGTTCTGAATTCATTGCAAAGAATAAAAAATCCATCATTTCTCATCCATATCCATCTAATTATATAGACCCTAGTGATCTAGCCTCCACTTTGGCTGATCCATTTCCTACAGCTCTGACCAAGTAGGTTATTATTAAAGATGTAGGCATTTCCACGTACCATCTAAAGGACATCCTCCATATTTCAAAATTAAAAAAATCCCTTAAAATATTTGGTAAGCCTAAAACTTCCCAGACTCCTAACAAACCCAATTAGATTTGGCAACTAAAGAAGAAACAACCAAAACCTCTTAAGATTTTTGTACCTGTAATTACACCAAAGAATGATCGAGAGGATTTTACCGAGGGAGATTGGTTATATTTTAAAGGCCTTGTTGATTGTTTTTAGAATCCAAAGTATCCTATCCCTGATAGAATAATGGATCATCTTGACTATATAGGGAAAGGCCTTGGACCACAGGTGCAAGGAATTTTAGAGCCCTTATCAGCTAGAGTTGTCAATTGGAATCATGGTCTGAGATTTAAACCACCAAAGGATGACCTCATAACATTTTATAGTGACTCTTTTGAAGTGATTAGTAATGAGACGCCTAGTAGTGACACAATGTCCCATTATAGCCTTTTCAATGAGCTTGATGAATCAGATTTGTTTGACTCAAATTCTATATTGACTATAACACTTATTGTTGCTTCCCGTCCTGAAGTAAAAACCCATCCTAGTGGTACTTCCCTTCCTGAAGAAGGACATTATATATTTACCATTAGTGCTTCCCATCTTGAAGCAAACCCTCACTGTAACCTATGCCTTTGCCATCTTGAACTTATAGATTGGGATCAATAAAATTTGGTCATATACCTTAATGAGTTTCAAAATGAAGAATCAATTGCAGAATACATGGGCCTACGAGATGTATTCCCCATTGGTGATAATAAGCAAGGTTTTGATTTTTCATTGAATTCTTCTACCTAATTTGGAGAGTAGGCAAAAAAATTTGGTCATAATAAAGAAAAAACATCGATATCTTGAGGTGAAAACCTCTTTGAGACACTTATGGATCAAGAACAAAGTAAAGAAAAAGAAAAGCCTTTGAGTGAAAATCTATTTTAGGCACTCCCATGTGAGAAAGTTTGTTCATCCCCTCAAGATGTAGAAATCCCATCTATCCCAAGTTCCATAGCTAGTACAAGCATCTCTTTAGAATAACATCAAATATTTGAGAATCTTGCTCTTGAGTTTCTAGAGGTTTTTACCAATTGGCCTTTACTTGAGAGGGCATATTTTGATTCTTCATATTATCCAGATCTTTGTGGGGGGGGGGGGGGGGGGGGGGAGAAGATATAATAGAGGAAAATGATCATGACCATACATTACCTATAATTCTTGAATACAAATACACACTCCTTATAGAGAGCACAACATAAGTGAATTTGGGAACCCATGAGGATCCCAAAATTTATTATCTTGGGGCTTCATTTACTGAAGTAGAACATGAACATATTATATATATTCTTAAGGATTATATAGACATCTTTGCATAGGCATACTCTGACATGCTAGGCTTGGACCCATATTTAGTTGTGCATCGTCTTGTTGTTCACTCTGGTGCTAAACCCAATAAGCAAAAATTAAGAAAGATGCATCCACACATCACCCTGTTGGTTAAGGTCGAGTTAGAAATGTTGTTAGGAGTCAACTTTATCAGACCAATAGAATACTCTAAATGGGTTTCTAACATAGTATCAGTGAGTAAAAAGACCCCAGGCATACATATTTTTAATGATTTTCATGATATCAACAAAACATGCCCCAAAGATGATTTTCCTCTTCCCAACGTTGACATGATCATCGACTCAAATGTTAGGTATGAGATCTTATCTTTAATGGATGGATTTTTTGGTTACAATCAAATCAAGATAGACTCTGAATATCAGCATAAGACTATGTTCACCACTCCATGGGGGACATTCTATTAACAAGTCATGCCATTTGGTTTGAAGTATGCTAGAGCCACATATCAGAGCATGCAATGACTATCTTTTACCATGACATTGCTAAGGACTATGTTGATGATATGCTAGCAAAATCAAGAATAAAATCTGGATATCCTGACATTCTACAAAGAATATTTGAGAGGCTTCATGCATATAAAGTCTGCTTGAATCCTAAGAAATGTGTCTTTGGAGTCACATCAAGAAAATTTTTAGGGTTCATTGTATCACAATGAGGTATCGAAGTTGACCCTACAAAGGTCAACACTATTATGGAAATGCCTCCACCAAATAATCTTAAATAGTTGTGAGGTCTACAAGGAAAGATCCAATCTATAAGCAAATTCATTTCTCAATTGGCAGATAAGTGCCACCCATTTACCCATCTCTTAAAGAAATGGGTAACATTTCAGTGGGATAAACATTTTTAGATAGAATTTTCAAAGCTTAAAACATACTTGGCTAATCCACCAATCTTACAACCTCCAACACAATGAAGGCCACTGCTTCTTTATATATAAGCCACAAAACATGCACTGGGGACACTTTTGGCCTAGCATGATGATCATGGAAAGGAACATGTTGTTTATTGTTTAAACTTCACATTGGTATCTTATGAACATAATTATATGCCTATTGAGAAGGCATGTTTAGCTATGGTGTTTGCCACTCAAAAATTATGACATTATATGCTAAATAACAAAACTATTGTTATTACCAAGGTAGACCCTCTCAAGTTCCTCTTATCTAAAGTATCTCTTCAAGGATGCATGGATAAATGGATTATGATCCTCAGTGAGTTTGATATTCAGTTCCAAAATCAAAAGGCAATCAAAGAACATGTTCTTGCTGGCCAACTTACAGAAGCTCCTATTACGGCCACTCAACCTCTCAAATTTGACCTTCCAAATGATTCTATCATGATGATAGAATAAGCATCACAATAATATGAATAGTGGATGCTCTATTTTGATGGATCCTTCACATCCCAAGGGTCTGGAGCTGGCATATTGTTGATCACACCATAGGAGGATTTGATCCCCAAAGCATTCCATATACAATTTCAGTGTACAAACAATATGGCCTAATATGAGGCATTGGTTGTAGGGCTCCATCTTGCTATACAGTGGGATATTCAAAACTTAAAGGTCTATAGATATTCATATCTAATCATAAATCATAAAACTGACTAGTATCAAACAAAAGATGATAAGCTTGTTCCTTATAAGAAAATTATCGATAACCTCAAAACACATTTCAAATCTTTATAGTTTGAGCAAGTTCCATGAGACAACAATAGATCTACTGACACCATGGTAATAATTGGTTCCATGATTCAAATGCATGATAGTGTTAAATAGTATCAGTTGATATTTGAAAATCTTCTTCATCTGGCACATATTCTATCAGATTTAGAGAGGATGTGCACCGTTGTTGATCCTAATCCCTCACCTGAGCTACCATGGTACCAATATTTTTATAACTATTTCCATAGTCATGTATTTCCTGTCAACCTTTCCAAAAACCAAAAAAAAATATTCTTTCATTGCCTAACATGTTATATCCTCCTTGGAAACATGCTTTATCATAAAGGCTATGATGGAATGCTTCTTCATTGTTTATCTTTGGTAGAATCCAAACTAGAACTAAAGGAGGTTCATGAAGGAATGTGTGGGGCCCATACCAATGGTGTAGTCCTAACAAATAAACTCCTCAAAATAGGCTATTATTGGTTCAAAATGGAGATAGATGCTTGTAATTATGTAAAGAAGTGTATTCCTTGTCAGTAGCATGGCAACTTGATACATGCACCTTCCTTACCATTGTAGTTGATTACAACACCATGGCCATTCTTAGCACGGGATCTTGATGTCATTGGGAAAATTAACCCAACATATTTAGATGGCCATAAGCACATTTTGACTACAACCAAATACTTTACCGAGTGGATTGAGCCCATTCTTCTCACTTATGTTATTAGGAAACAAATAGCCAAATTCATTCATTACTATATCATCTATCGATATGGAATCCTAGCCCATATTATATCTGATAATGATAGATCCTTTGTTAACCAAGATGTGAAATATCTTTGTACAAAATTCAAGATCAAGCACAAGAAATCCACTGCATCTAACCCGCAAGGCAATGGATAAGCTGAGGCATCAAATAAAACCATTATAGCCATCTTAAATAAGATTGTCAATGATGTTGGCCATAATTGGCACTTGCAACTCTTTCTTGCCCTTTGGGCTTATAGAACCAATCATTACACCCCAACAGGAGCTACTTTATACTCCCTTGTTTTTGGCATTGAAGCTATCATCCTGGTTGAGATTGAGATCCCATCATTAAGAATATCACTAGAGCACATTGAAGATAATGAAGACTATAGAACCTCACGACTGCATGAACTAGAGCTTCTTGATGGTAAAGCATTTGGCTATCCTAGAAAACTTGTAGGCCTATCAAAATAGATTATGGAGGAGCTACAAAAAACACATTCTCCCTTGAGAATTTGAGATTGCTGACTTAGTTTTGAAAGAGAACCAGAAGAATATGAATGTTGAACCCAAAAAGAAAGGCAAGTTTCAGCCTAATTGGTTAGGACCATATATTGTCCTAGTAAACTATGGATCAGGGGCATATCAATTGGCTAAACCTAATGGTGAAAAACTTTTAGATCCCATGAACATCATACACCTTAAGAGGTTCTATGCATGAATAGCTTTGAACCATTGTCTATAAGACCCCTGACTTGGGTGTAACTTGTGCTATCATAATTTTATCCCACCCTTTTATCTTACCTTTAATGCATTTTATATTACCCTAGTCCACTTTTCATGATTCTTGATAGTAAAGGATTTGAATCCTTGGCTCTCTAAACATATTCTCCATCCCATTCTAGATTGCTCTCTTTGAGAAGCATATTATTTGTTATATCTGAGGCATGTTATAAGCTTGAACACTTTTTGTCCCTTGACCAATTATGATCTTGATTATGTCTCATGAACATTATGAACATCCTCAGTAGCAATTATACAAAGCAGTTCATCTAGGATAGTATTTTACAGCATCGGACAAGTGAACAAAAGCATCTTCTTAGTTCCAGACCATTGCTACACTATTACAAATAGGTGAATGTAGATGCTTCTTTTTTATTTCAGGTTGCACATTATTCTATATCACATTTTCTTCTCTTTATTATTTTATCAAGATCCTTGCTCTCACCAATTTGTGAGCATGGGCCATTGCAATTGGCTTAGTTGTCTTATTGGAACCTTTACTCTCAGGGCATGCATCTCCTCGACTAGATGGTCCCACCTTGTGCATATTTTATCCCAAAAATACTAAAATTATTAGAAATACTTTGAAACTACCAAAAACATCAAAACATGATCCAAAAAAGAACAAAAACATTATCTCATGCTTTTATACATTTATACATTCCCATTCCACCATGCTACACTCTTGCTATTTTGTAAGCATAGAAACACTAGTTCATTTCATCTTGTCCCACACACTTACCATTTTGTAAGATCATTCTTTCTCATCTCATCAACATCTTGTTTGCTAGACCATTATTGTTTATTTGGCGTATCTGCCATTTCTTCTATAATATTAATCATGTTGGTCTGATCATCATTTTTCTTCAATCCCATTTCCTAGGAGAACTACATTTGGCTTGAAGTTCATGTTGGAACATGAATCCATGGAACTATGTAGGCAGTGTCCACTTGTCTTATACATCTGGAGTCAGCTCAGCCAACCCCTTCCTTTTCTTCTCTTCCCCCATTTCTTCTATCATTATTCCTCTTTACTTAGGGGACAGTTATCATGCAATTGTTCTTTGTTATGATGTGGTGGAAAGTAACGCGTCTACCGCACATACATGAACATTTGTCTTTAAATCGCACTAACTTGGTTTTTGTTTGTGTGTGTTTATTTGAATTCTCTTGGTATTTTGTTGTGTTTTCTTGGTGTTTTAATTATACTTTCGTACCTCTCCTTTTATTTCTTCTCCTTCTCTCTTTTTATTACTTCTTGTCTCATCTTGGTTTTGTGTTTCCTTGATTGTTTTTTTTTATTATCTTTTTTGTGTTTTAAAACATCTTGATGATTGACATGGATCTTGATTGTTTATATCTTGATCTTATGTTATTACATTATTCTTGGACCATTTTGTTTATTTGATTGTGGTTGGTGTTTAGGTTTTATGTTTAATTTTGTTTTTCTCTTTTGTGTTCAAGAATGCCTTGATGGTCCACATGGATCTTGATTATTCATATCTTGGTCTCATGTTGTTAAGACTTTGTTGAATTTTATTTTTAAACATTTTATTCCTACTTAAGATCATATCTTGATTTCAATCTAGGTTCATTTATGTTTATCTTTTTCTTTTTTTTTACTTTTTTGTTTAAATGTAAATTGTTATAACTCTTGTTTTGGTCATTGTTGTATCATTATCCTTGGTTATAGGTATTCACATTTGAACTAGCTCAGCGTAATTGGAATCTTATATCATTATAAGTTATTCATACATATGATGCCTAATTTATTTTGATATAGCAAACACTTTGTGCTCAGGTCTCAACGTCTTAACATCAACATCAGCTCTGATGAGCGATTCTCAAGAACACTTTGCAAAACCTAGGCTCATGATATGGAATTAGGCTTCTAGGTAACATTCATTTTAGGCTTCTTTGTCTATGCTTGGATGTGCATCTATTTACATACATTGTGATTCTAATCAATTCTTGGTCATTTTTTATCATTCATCATTCCATTCTCTCCCAAACTTGGGTGAACTACATTGGCCTAAAGTTCATGTTGGAACATGAGTCCATGGGACTACATAGGCAACACTCAATTTCTATTGAGGTCAACTTGGCTATCTCCATTCTTATTTTCATCTCTCTCATTACTTTGTGAATTCTCATATGCTTGGTTTTATATGGATTTATAAGCCATTACATCATCGCATGTACATTTATGCCCACTCGCTTTAACCTATCATTTCAATTATATCCTTGAGCTATTTTGCTTGCCAATTACCCATGTTGGGTCACAACATTTGAACCACATCCAAATCAAATCAGCTCTATAGAGGGATAATCATTATTTATTCTTTATCAATGATCAAGATTCACCCTACTGGGGCAAAACTATTTTATCATGATCAAATCTACTCTACTGAAGTACCTATCATTATATTCTCTTTGGAGACCCCATTCTAGTGGTGCTTCCATTCCCAAAGAAAAATATTCTCTCTTTTCTAATAATTCTAAGATCTCCACATTAAAGCCCATGATGGCAATATTTTAATGTGCAACTTGTCCCAAGATTGATCAATGCCATAAGCATGTAGCTTATACTCTCGAATTGGGTACATTTAAAGTGTGTCCCTTACATTTATGGATTGTATCTTTTCCATTTCCTTTGTCTTTGGGGCCTATTATACCTCTTATTATATTTTGATCATTAATGGTAATCATGTGTGAAAGTATTAACTTATCTGGATGTGATCTATTCCATGGGTTAATCTCTCACTTTCTCTATCTTTTTTAGAGTCCACCCTTTTCTTCCATCCTCGTATGTCCTCTCTAGGGGGCATCATGGGTCTGTTCCAATCTATTCTTGAAAAATATTTTCTTTGAAAAGACTTTTCTTGGCTTAAATGTCTTGCTATTCCTTCTCAAATAGGGTCAAAATGTAGACATCCAATTTTTAACACTATTTGTGTTGAAATTGTCAATCTTACTCCAATTGCACTCAAATGCACATTTTAGGTCAAAATACATAAAATGCCCTAAATGGTTCAAAATTGTCACTTAAAAGTGCTAGTTTAGGTCAAAGTATCCCTAAATAGGACAATGCATTTTATGGGCCATTTCACTTTGATCAGATTATTTCAAGTCAAAATGACAATTTTGCCATTTAGTGCTCTGGATCACTCTTTTCTTCTAATTTATTGGTACATGTCACGTACCTTTGTTATTTTGTATTGGAAACATCCTAAATGGGAATACATATCGAATGCATCTAATATCACATTCAAGTTCCTCTCTAGTCAAATTACAACCTAGTAATATGACTTTTTGACCATTTTGATTAATTGAGAGCCAATTTTCAAATAATTGCACAAATGTTGATTAACCTTATTTAAGGTTAATTAATCCAAATAAAGAGCTTAAGTGGATTTTCCATGAGATTTGTTAAATATTTATTTTTGAAAATTGATTCCTATTAACTACATCATCAGGTGACATCATTTCTTATGAAGACATCCCTAGTCCATAAATGCCACAAATATCAAGATTATGGGTCACCCATGCCTAGTTAATGCCTCTCATGTCTCTTCAATTCCCCTTCTTCTAAGGTCATGATGAGTATAATTATGGGTTTAATTCTAAATATTAGGATTATCCATGGCCACACATCTCAATCTTGAGATGGATGGTCATGGTTGATCCTAACCAATCTCAAAAATCTATAAATAGTGAGGCCATGGACATGAATTTTAATATTGAATATTTCAAAGTTATAATGGTAATTTTTTCCACAATCCTTTGCATTTTATCATTGATTTTGTTTGCAAGCATCATTGATAGGCTAGTTTAGTGATTTAGAATCATGAGCCTAGGTTTTATGGAGTGTTCTTGAGACATTGGAGGAGTTTGTCACCTTTGTTGAGAAAGAAAAGGATGCTTGATCAAGGGACAACATGATTTTGAGCCACATGGGTATGGTGAATCCATTTGGGAAGGTAATATGATTTTTTCTTTCTTTCATTTGTTTCTTTCTATCCTCTGTAATTCACATAGGAATAGATAGGCTTAGTTAGTTAGTTCTTTATGCATTTTTCATGATTTATGAACTAATGTTTGACTAACTTGCTTTGTAGTCCTCTCTACATTGACCTATTGGTGATTCTAGAGTTTTACTTTGCCACCAATATATGTGATTGCTTTCTTTTCCTCACCATTTTTTCCCTTTCTACTTCCATTAATTTTCCTACTTCTCCTTCTATGCCCTATACTTGTTCTCCTAGGAGATTCTCTTCTTCCTATGGAGTCTCTTCCCTAATGAGAACCTAGTCTCCTCTACTCACCTCTTATTTTTTTGATATAGTTTGTAATTTTTCAAGTCTCCTAGCCTTTTTCTTAGGCCGCATTACCCTTTGAGGAGCCTAAAGATTAAAGTGTGGTCATCCCACATTCCCAAATGAATACATGGCTATAGATAAATTACTTCATCTTTTTGATCTTAAGAACTTTTTTAAAGGTAGACTTGCAACCTACAACTTCAAAAATTACTACTTTTTTCCCAACAAACTGGACTTAGAAACTCTCTCCTCAACGGGGTAACAACATACATGTCTTGCTAAGGGTATAAAAACTCTGCTATGCTCAGGATTTGATTAGTTTGGCTCTAGTGTGGTCATTTACTCTTTTGATCTTGTTCATCATTCATTCTTAGCTCTAATAATTAATTAATCAATGCAATGTAAATAGTGAATTAAATTTAACCTACCTATTTATAGGATCCTAGGGGGGTTTACCCTCATTAATTCCTTCTTTTTCCCCGTCACTTTGTAACATAAATGGAAATCTTTTAATGGCTATCATATTTTGATCCTTGCCTTTGGTAATTAATGCCTTAATGATTTTATCCCATCATGTCATTGACACACTTCTTGTAATAACTAAGCTCATCTTATTAATGGCGTATCCCTTCTCACACCTTTTTTGGTAGTGGGTGACAGTTGTATCCCACCCTTTCGATATGATGTAAGATAGTTATTATGTTTTAAATTTCTAACATATGGCGGGAACCTTACCCCTTAGTGCATTAAATGAATCACTCACCCATAATAACTTGCACACCTTTGAGACTTGCATGCCCACATATCTTATGAGCCCAGTTAAATTGCACACTTTTTATTTTTACCCTTTCATGTATGGCTTCTTACCCCACACTAAAACAATTTTTGGTCCTCCATAAAAACAACAAGAACATAAAAACAAAATTATAATAAAGAATAATTACACCCAATGAAGGCAACACTTTTATTCAAAATAGTAAATCCTAATCTAATGGCATAAGCCTTATTGATTACAAAAGTTTAGTTATTCTGAAGTGAAATACGACCGAAGCTAACTTCCATTATAGTGTCTTGGGAGGAACTGACCATCTATTCTTTGTAATAAACATGCCCCAATAGGTCAAATGTTATTTATGATAAATGGACCATCCAAGGGTATGCATATCTTTCTAGGGTGCCACACAAACTAAGAGTCATACAACAAGACCTTCATGCCTAGAGAAAAGTCCTTATTCTTGATATGGTGATCATGCCATGCTTTTTGCTTGTGTTTCTCTACATCTTATTGCATTACATAATGGAAAAACACCTCATCACGATCCATTTTTTAAATATCACCTTCTATGAGCTACAAGGGTGCAACACGAACCGTAAGTTGTTTTTTTCCTACGAGGTGAGATATTTGAGTGCAGAGCTAGTGTTTAAAAATGCTGTAATATCTTCTAGATCTTTAGGCACCCATACAACTTATAAGAGTTATATGTCAGGAAGATCATCATTTGTGGCACATGGGGGTTATCCATTCTCAATATAGTATAGTCGGTTATGTCCACAGTTAGCCTTCCCAAGTTTCACCATTACAAAAAATTGGAATTCTTGGAATAACACAATCTAGAGGCAAATCTTCCAATACAACACTAGTTTGTTAACTAGGTACTTTAAAAGCTCATTATTTGTATAGAAAATAAATGGAGTGGATACAAGGTACTACTTAAAATTTTGCAAAGCATAAACCATAGATAGATCTTCTTGCTCCGTAATGGTATAGTTTCTTTTAGCTAGTGTTAGCTTCCTATTGGCAAAGTAAATTGGGTGACCTATGTGACCTTCACCTGGTTATCCAAGAATCATGCCAACTACTATGCCAGGTGCATCAACATGGACATGAAATGGCTTGGTCCAATTGGGGAATTGTAGAATAGGATAAATGACCAACTTTTCTTTGAGTGATTCAAAGGCTTCCTTATAAGAACTAGTCCATATGAACTACTCATTGTGCTTTAAAAGTTATTCCAGGGGTACGACACTCTTGGCATAACCATGAATGAAATTTATATATAGCTTGTGTACCCCAGGAAGGCATGCACCTCACACTGAGTCTTGGGTGCTGGTATATGAAGAATCACATATACCTTCATTGGGTCCATCAAGAGTCCTTCTTTACAAATAATATACCCCAAGAGCACACCAAAAAGTGTTGTAAAAGGTACTTCAAGTTTAAGGATATGTAAAATACCTGATAACACTAAATCATGAGCCTAAGATTAGAAAAATGGTCTTTAACCAAACCATATACCATCTAATCATCCAAATAGACTTGGAAGAACTTGTGAATGAAGTCCTTAAAGGCTTCATCTGCTATGTGTGAGAACATTGCTACAACATTTTTTAATCTGAAGGGCATAACTAGTATATGAAAATGATCCCCATTCAGTGGTAAATGTTATCTTAGGTTGGTCCTCAGCTATTTTGACATGATGGTACCTTGAGAATCCATCTATAAATGAGTATACTTCACAATTAGCAACACGTTCAAGTATTTTCTTTATGAATAGTGTTATAAAGGGATCTGTCACATAGGATGCATTCAGCACTTGTTAGTCCACATAGATACAGATGCATTCATATTTTTTGATACTAATCACCATGGGACTGACCCAAATGGATTCAACAATTGGAGTTATTACTCTAGCATGGATCATACTATCAATCTTCTTTTTAATGTGCACCCAGAGATTAGGGTTCATCTTATATGGTTATTTTTTCATTAGTCAAGCATCGTCAACTAGCTTGATCTAAATCTTACCTAAAGATGGGTTAAATCCCTTCATTTCATTATATCTCCTTGGGAAAACATCTTGATATTCTTTTATCAACTCAAAAAAAATTGTAATCTCTATGTCAATCCAATAGTTTCTAATTATGGCCATCTTTAGTTCTTATTTGGTGCTAAATTTGCATTGAATAGTCTGAATAAGCCCATGATAAGGGTTGTCTATTTGAACACTTTTATCCTAAACATTTTGTGTACCAATGCTTATAGAAACATCTAAATGGTTGGTCAGGGGTTTGAGTGAAGTAGATCCTTCACCTTTGTCTACTTAGAGAACAAGCTTTTGCTTTCCCAGGAAAATCTCTTCACATCATTCTTTAGTAGGAGCTGGTGTTGGCATAGGAAATGGATGTGTTGAAGGCTTAGTGACCAACTATAAAGGTTCCTCAGTTTCTAGATGGATATTCCATAGGCAGTCTTCTATGGGACTTTGGTCTCCAATAACTGCTTCATGTATGGCCTAGAGAGCGAGGCACAAGTCCATCCTTAGTGATGAATAAGAGAGTGTTGAAGTCATGTTTTCCTTCAATAACTAATAGAACTGAGTTCTCATGTGTCACTCTTCATGAATATACTAGGCCCATGCCCATGTTCATAGCATCTCATAGAATGCATGCACCCATAAGTACTCTGGTAAGTATGTTTCCTGGTTTCTCCATATTATCTCACAAGCTTCAATGTGAGGTTCATGTACTTGTACACCACTATAAATAATTGTTCCCATAACCTTATTATCATAATGAAATTTATGATGTAGATAATAATTTACTTGATCCCAGTACATAAGGTGTTCTTTATGGGTACACCACCATCTTACAGTGGTGCCATCAAAAAGGTGATCCAATGACCTCATCTGGTCATCTTCTATATTATATAATTCTTTGAGGTGATAAACAAAGTCTTTTAAATCCATTTGTACTTAGAAATATGTGGCTTCATCAAGTCTTTCTAGTGGTGATCCTATAAGTGGAACTCACATTGCTAAAATTATGAGGCGAATAAACTTGTGACATTTAGAAAGTTGGTGCAGAAAGTTTTCTCATCTATTGATGGTACTACACATCCTTCTAATGAGATCATAGTCACTATGGGCCCAAAAATTATAATCATTGCTTGTAGTATTAGAAATAGATTGGTTGTCTATCCATTGAAGAACACCATTTGGGGTGGGATCATTGTGTTCATCACTTTTAGCAGTGATATTATATAAGTGGTTGATGTCTTCATCAACATTGATGGGATCTATATAAGGGGTTCCTTGTGCTTGATATAGTGGTATTACTATGTGTTGATCAGTGTTCTCAAAACTAATGTAGCACTTTTTAAAGCTCAAGTCTGCATTGTTCCCATAGCACCAAGGCCTTCCCAGTAGGGTTGGGTAATCATCATCTTCAGTTAACTCCAAAACCTAAAAAACTATTTTTAATGGTACTTTAAGTATATCGATCATTGCATTATTGAGGACCCAAATAGGGTGAGTGCGAGTCTTATTTGCCATGAATAAAACATGAGGTGAAGGTTGTATCACTAGACTAGACATTTTGCACCAAGTGTCCTTGGTAAGGACATGGACTTCTGCACTAGTATCCACTAAAATGTCCCTAATTACCCATATGTTGATGGTAGTGTTAACCAATATTTTTCTATCTTACATGGGAGTAGAGGAACTAAAAGTGTCTTTTCATCGAACATGATTTAAGCAGTGGTCTTCACTTTGTTGAATGATTTGAGGGTGAGCTTCATTTAATAGGTGAGCTTGAATCTTAATCCAAGCACTGAGCTATGGAAAAATATCTTCATCTAGTACTCACATAGTTCTTGGAAGTCCTCCCATGCCATAAGTCAAAGTTCAGCTTCTTTTTGCACAACAACACACTATGTTACATCCTTGTCTTTGAGGAAATGAATCTCACCCTAAAGTTCTCATACGAGTGCCATCATATCCTAGAGGACATCCTTTCACTTCTAAATATCAAGGTACTTTATAGTTCATGGTTCTTCCCATTGTACCTTCTCAATCTGATTAGCTATCGACTGGGTCTATCCCCCATTGAGAGTGGTAATGTTTAATTATTAAACTATAGGGAAAATTGGGCATGCACACTATTATGGTTTATCAATTTGAATCATACCAGTTCCCTTTTCATTTTGCTCCTTGGTGATAGCCACATATAGATCAGGACACTATTCCAGCTAGTGATCCTTTTTACAAAAAACACACATCAGGTATTATGGGTAATCTTGTTGATAGTCATCTAGTGACCTACATTTGTAATAGGTCCTAGGTGGAAACATCCACCTCTTCATCCTCAACCTCTTCCTTTTCCATGGTATCTACCATTGTATTAAGTATTAGTGACTAAGGTTTGGCATGTGCCAAGTGCTCAAGTTTCATGGATGTCATTAATAAAATTATAGTTATTAATGTCATGAGTGTAGGCATCACAAATTTTACAATACTTAGACACCTTAGTGTATGTGGCCCATTGTAAAAGAGGACAAGATTGAACATCATGTTCCTCATGGTAGTTTTCACATGGCCCAATCTACTCTAGGATATAATTGTTTAGAACACCTTTCCACCAAAAGCTGACTACTCACGTGCACGAAACTCTGAGTCATGGTAAAACCCTTTATCATTCTAGTATCCAAGACCGCTTCATTTCAATATTCCTTAATCATCCCTTAGCATATGCTATTATCCAAGCACATAAAATAACTAGGAGATCAAAAAATGAGGTTTAATACAAGGGACTATATAAATTCTACTCCACCCACTATCGTGAGAGATTCCTAGCTCAAGATACAAAACTAAAAAATTATGTTCAACACTAGTAACCCATTCTTATATATTCTTAAGAGTAATTCACTCAAACATCTTTTATGATTGTGCTTCAAGTTCTTCATGTCCTAGAAATAGAATGAGAATGTTGGGTTATTTTAGTTTAGTCTAGCTACGGTGTTGAAGTCTATCCCAATGAGCTAGCACGTTGGCCCTATCATGCAAGATTTAGGTCTCGCACACTCACTTAGAGCATGCAATGAAAGATCAGTTCACAAAGGTTTTTTAACCTAGTATTATATGTTTTTTCATGACTTTATCTTAATGGAGTTTCAAAAAAGGATTATATAACAACACAAACATACTACTTTGATCCTTCTAGTTCCAAATGCAATTATTATTATTACTACATAGATCACCATCATTATCTAGCATTAGTGACTTAAAAAAGAAAAAGATATCAATAAAAAGATAGTAAGGAATAATTCATATCTAAGTCTAGCACTTAGTTTATTCCATCGTTCAAGACATAAATTAACAAAATCTAAAATCTCATATTTTATGCTTAATGAACCAAAAGGTAAAGTTTCATCATATATTCTCCAAAAGGTCATCCTTGCAATAGATTACAACAGGGGTATTTATACTTATTTTTCCCTAACCAAGTGTTAAAATCATTAATATTATGAGTAAATGGTGCATGGACTCTCAATAAACTGAGAATCACAGCACTTATAATAAGTTCTTCTTGAAGACCTGGGTCCTTGCACCCCCTAGATCCTCGCTCTATGTTATATACTGGTGGCCATGTGTTCTATTACATATAGTATAAAACCTCCAATAATTAAGGTTGAAGCGTCCCATATGAATCAATCTCCTAACTTCTCCCACTTTCCATGCACTCCCCTAGTCTTCTAGTTTCATTCCAAGTCTACTGTTCTCGCATTCTCCATGACTTATTCTTATCTGACTGGGTCCTCTCACACTAGTCCCTTCTACACCATTTTCCTCTCACATCATTGTCCTCTTGCACCCAATGTGTCCTATTCCATGGTGCTTCTATGCCTAGCAGTCATGCACCATGGTCTTCCCATGCCATGGTCCTTTTCACACCGTGTTCAGCACCAAACTATAACAACACTTAGTCAAAATTTTGAGGCCAATAATCACTAGGGGATTTTTTAGTACCATACCAAAAATCACTAGTAGATAATCATTTTGTAGTACTTGTCTTAAAGGACATAGAGGATAGATAGGGAGAATTGCACATTGAGGTGAATCTACTCTCATGGAACATTCAAGGTCTCACAGAGGCCTCTCTTAAATTCTCTATGTGCACTAATTTTAAACGGTTTGGTGTTCTAAAAAATATACATTTACAAGAAGTTAATATTTTAGGGTTTATTCTACAAACATTTCTAAGAAGTATTTGGTTTCACATATTTCATTTTTCCAGTTTTCATGAAGATGGACAGGGTGGTACTAGTAATTTATTCTCACCAAAAATCCCTGCCTTGATTATTGCATTGGATGAACACCCATCACATCGAGTTGTTCCAATTATGATTAATATTTATGGGTAATCTTTAGGATTTCTTAACATTTATTCTGATGATAATGGCCCTTACATAATGACACTTTGGATATATGGCTCAATTATAATCTACCTTTTCCATCTAGGTTATTTGTGGTGAGTTTAACATAATTAAGAGTCTTAATGATAAAGATAGTGTCCTCCCTATGTGGTGGTTTGTTGGGTAACATGAAGGTTGGTATTACTTTAAAAACTATTAGGGCTTAGTGGACCTTATCATTTGGTGCATTCATTAATTAAAAAACCATGTTTCACTTGGTCTAACTTCTAAGCCAACATCGATGGAGTTCTCAAATGGTTAGACCACATGATGATTTATGAGAAATGTGTATTCTATTTTCCTATTTAGGATGGGCAAGTTGTCATAGTCAGCCTATTATTTATCATTTATAATTATAGTCCCATTACTTGTAGACTCGAATAGGAAGGTTTCCTTAACAAAGTCTATTGCAATAAAAAAATTCTAAACATGTCACTTCTCAACCATGAGGGCATGATCTAACTCATCACCAGAGCATGGAATTTGGCTCAATATCTACCATATGTTACCAGTTGGATCAAGTGGTGGAATGATAATATCAACTACACCACAATTGTTTTCTACCACTATGGCAAGCAAACTCTGAGAGTTTGTAAGTAGGTATAAAGTGTTGTATATAAGGAGTGCTAGAGGATATCTTCCTTTATTGAATAAATCCCCTTTGATTTTATAGTATAGGCCATGAATTCCTTACCCAATCATAAGATTAATGTGGCTGAAATGCATGCTACCATAGGTTCTCAAATTAGGGATTGTTCCCACTAGTGTAAGATTGGTGATCATGCCTCCAAATAATTTTTTCAAATCTCTAAGGACCAAACAAGCTAATGAGAAATTTAAACCCATCAAAAATCACATAGTTGTCTCACCAATCCATTAAAGATCTCCTTGGCCTTCCTAGAGAAATAAAAAATTTGATTCAATCCCAATGTAATATGATGGAGAGAGCATCAACTTTATATAAGTTTTTAATTGTTGTGCCTCACAAGTTTAATGCTTCAGCTCCAAAATTATATATGGTGTCTATGTTTTTCTTGATGAGCTATGTGTTGTCATGCAATGAATTGATAATGATAAAGCCTTGGGGGTGGATGTATTTCCTTGTGAATTTTATAAATCCACTTGGCTATTTATGGGTCCTAATTTGATTTAGGTTTATAAAGATCCATGCACAATAAATATTTAGGTGGCATCTTCAATAAATGAAATATTCATTTTATTTCCAAGACCAAGGACCCTCGAGTTTATTACCAGTTGGTGCCCTATCACATAATTGAATGTTTAATAAGAACTCATTTCCAAATCCTTAGCACTATCCCTTGGCCACATCCTCCCTACAATATTCAGACTAGAAAAAATAGGATTCATTAAAAGTAGGTACATCCTATACAATATTGTAGAAATTTGGAAAGGAACTGAGTGGGCTCATATCTATGGATAGAGGACTATATTTATCAAGATAGATTTTAAATAACCTTATGATTGGATTAAAAATTAATTCATCCTTGCCATGCTCAAAGCTTTGTGTTTTGGTGATTTCTTCATTTCATTGGTTCAAACTTCTTTTTTTGAATTATAAGATTTTATCACCATTAATGGTCATAGATATGATAGTTTTGGGCTAATTTATTCTATAATATAAATTTACCCTCTTGCCCCAACTTTACATGTTTTAAATGCTAAAGAGTTTGGTTATATATCTACTCACATAGTGGACCATGGGCTTATCAAGGGAGTTTCTCATCCTAATCACTCCTCTTGTATCATCAAGGATAATTCATAGATTATTTTTTATCACACATGATGAGAAATAAGGCTCTTAAAGAGGAGATTTAATTTCTTGAAATTTTTTTGAAAGCTTATGGGTTGAGCCTATAATGGGACAAAAATCAGTTTTACTAATATAACATGATCCCATTCCCTAAGTGATTACAACATTGTCAGTGGAAATGGATCCAAAAAGGAGAAACTTTCAAACTTATTAGTATTCCCTTTTTTCGATAGTTCCATCTATGTGCTCTTGCAACATGTAGTTGATAGAATGTAAAACTAAATAGCTTACTATATTACTAAGATTCTTTCTCTTAGAGGTAAGTTTCAAGTTTGAAGTTAAACTATTATAGTGATTCACATCTACTGTTCCTCTTATTGGGCCCCATCAAAATCCTTGTATGAAAAATTAGCCAAGGTGATTGTATATTTTTTATAGTTCAAAACTTGAGGTTTACACAGAGTAGCTTCGAACATATGTTTCCTTCCTCATGACAAAATAGGAATGGGCACTATTGATATTTGAAGTCAAATCACTACTCTATGTGGTAAGTGGGTTATAAGGGAAATTGAGGGAAATGAGGATTGGAAATTTATTAGAAGGCACTCCATTGTTGTATGTGCTCCTTATGGAAAGAAATGATGGAAAATTATTTTGATCACACACTCTTTTGATTCCTTATGTCCTTATAAAGATAAAAGGGTCATTTGTGGCTAAGATCATTTGGAAAGTTTGTAAACCAATGAATTTTTTTTAACTATTGCTAAAAGATTTTATATTTTCCTCTCTTTTAATTACCACAATCTCTAGTGGTCCCCAACTATGACCAATTGAAACCTCTCCATGGAAGATATGTTAGGTATAAAATCTCTTGGAATTTTCATAAAATGTAATTTAAATGGTAGACATTTGGTTTCCACTCATGATTGGATCACGAGGCACTCTTTCAAATTCAAATATAAGATTATTAATTTAGGCTTGCATTCTATTCTATGTATTCATGAATTTAAGGCCAATATAATGCTCCTTAAGATGTGTTTGTAACCTCCACTTTCCTAGGGAAAGGATTTTTGGTGAAATTGCAATACCACCTTCAAAAATTACTCTCATTGTCGACTCTACCAAATCATGAGTCTATTTTATTCAACTTTATATAAGTGTAATAGGAGATTATATTTGAATTTTTTAACTAGAATGTGTCTTGCCTAACTTAGTAGGATTTGGATTTCCAAGATTGATCCCAAACTTACTCATTTTTTATTGTGTCAATTTTATCAATGTCTTCCTCTTGGAGAGCATCTCATTCACATTGGGATTTCTAACACAAAATGTCCTACCTAATCCCTTCCTAAAACCTTCAAGCATAGGTTTTGGACATGTCTGAGATCTCAAATTATTTGGAAATGGATTCATAGTCTATTCAAGACTTACAACCAAGAAATGATAATTTATTAATGCATGGATTTCTATTAGGGACAATCCTCATTTACCTCCATGTATTTCCTTCCTATGGATTTTTTTCATAGCTATCATTTTGTTTCATCTATGGAATTTTATAATTTCAGTTAATATTAACATTGAAGATACTTTCTATACAATGATTTTTTAATGATTATAAATTCCTTTTAATTTATTCATTTTTATGTATATTCAAGCATATGCCAAGAAGGTGGCCCTTGAGTTTGAGCACCTAAAAGAGCTCCTCAACCACTCGGGGAGTGTTCCTTACATAATGATCCATTTTTATCTATGTCAAGCCTTGCATGACACTCCTCCACCAACAACTAAATATCAATGGATCCATCCTCAAAGCCATGGTCCCTTCTCCTCTCCTCCTCATCAACATAAAGAATGGATTCCATTATCATGGACAAATTCTAAAGTTATTCCATCTCATTAGAATTTCCTTGTGCATGGTGGAGATCCAATAG
>JARHVA010002738.1:955000-1005000 GCA_037957365.1 Torreya grandis | reverse complement strand
ACCAACAGAAAGGTGCCCATATCAATAAAGCCATAATGGTGTAGATTCTATTGTAGAGGTAGAGAGAGCAACACCATTAGATGAAACTACATCTAGGGAAAATAATTGATCCTTTAAAAGTGCTCTAGCAATGATCTGACCATCTTGTGAGAGGAGACAAGATTTTTTGCCATTATTGATCATGAACTCTACCATAACATTATGATTCAAGAATTGAGTTATAGACAAGAGATTAGTTGTCAAGCTAGGGACAAATAGTACCTTTGTGATATTGTAGGTTCATGTCCTAAGAGGAATGGTGATAGTGCTAATTCTTTTTACAACATACTATTTATCATCTACAATTTGAACTCTATCTCCAATAGGTTGAGTTGTCAATGAATCAAATAGTTCCTTGCATCCTATCATATGCTTGCTAACACCAGAGTTAATTAACCAAAATTTACTCATGTGTGACAAGGTTTGGGAGATCAGAACTACATCTTTATATGCACCACTACATTTTACTTTTTCAAATAATTCCTCTTCAGAGTCATCATCCTATTGGCATTGTGATACTACATGTTTTCACTACTTCTTTTATCAAAGATATCTCTTTGATTTATGTGACTCATCTCTACTGAATGTGCCCTCTTGACTAGATGAACCTTGTGTCAAGGTATTGTACCAGCAACTATTAGTATCATGCATATTCGTGTGGCAAATATGGCACCATCTTTTTTCCTTTTGGGATTTATGTTGTTTTTGTCTCTACTTTGGTGGTCCTTTTGAGAATTTTGAACCACAGTGCTTGGAAATTAGGGCTTTATCCTCGAACTCTTCTTGTACAGACTAGATGGCTTCTTCTTGTTGAAGTAGATTCCCCAGTTCTTCAAAAGACATTGATTGATTTATGATGTTTAGTCTCATGATGAACGTGCAAAATGGAGAGGGGAGAGCTCTCAACATGATCAGAACCAACAAATTGTCCTTGATCGTTTCTCCAAGCACAATCAATTCAACTCATAGTTCTACTACTTGATGCAAGAATTACTCAACTTTCTCTCCTTCTTTCATACTGAGAGTATGAAGCTTTGATGTGAAATGGAGTATCTTTGTTTGATTCTTTGCCTAAAATTTCCCAAGCCTTGTTCGATGTTGACGCATCCTGAATATGAGGTTGAACCTCACCAGTGACACTAAGTGTGATCAGCATCAAGGCTTTTACATCTAAATTATTATATTTTATTCGCTCATCAACTCTAGTCAGACAAGTAACCACATTGGTGATGATGCCCCATAATTATCTGAACTGAAGAATTGTTCCCATCTTCATGTTCCACATGGTGAAATTCAACTCGTTGAGGAGTTGGGCATCGGACAAGAGGAATTTAGGTGTAGACATATTTGTTTTTTTTAACTTTATACAAAAGTTTACAAAGCTAACAAACCATTTTTGTTGCTTATTGCTGCAAATTTATGTTTTAAATATATGTACCTTGCAAGGTTTTGCTCTTGTCTTCTTATTCTTCCATGATTAAACTACCACGCTATGGCCACTTTGATCAACTTCTACTTCACTCGCTCTATTTCACGCTTTCACTAGTTTCCAGACAAAATGAAGGAGCGTAATGCTTCTATTTATTGGGCATACGCAGATTGAAGGCTTCTTTCACCTTGAAGGAAAAGAATGCTTTGATGCACTTTCTTTTGGTGTTGAATTTTTTTATTTCTGTGCTGCCAGACTTCACTCCTATTATCTCCCAGTGCTTACTTCAACACTTCTATGATCTCTCCAATGCTTCTTCACTTATCTCCCAGTGCTTACTTCAACTCTTCTATGATCTCTCCAATGCTTCTTCACTCATTTCACGCTTCCTCCTTTACGGGATTCCATGCTGTAGGATACGCTTGTCAAACAGACCTGATAAAAGCATCTACTAGGATAAACAAGTCACTTCTAAATGCTTTGTTACGTCAATCCTTCCACAACTGACTTATATGCTTTCTTCTGCACTTGGCTACATTTTCTGTGCTTTCTCAAGCTTCATACACTCCTTAGTAGAGTTTTACTTTAGCAGACCTTCGAGAACTTCTGATGTGCATCGCCGATTCTAGGCTTTGGTGTCATGTTTCTCACGTCCACTGTTGCGCTTCAACTTCTATTGTGTGGATCCTAAGACATCGGTTCAGTCTATGGTGCTCTGATACCAGATGATAGAAGTAGAATTCTTGATATTCTATTGCAGAGGGAATAAGAGATTATAAACAATGAAAATTTAGTTACGTATCTCCATCTACTAGGTCGGTAATCGTATAACCAATGCACTTAACTAATAACTTACAGCAAACTAAAACCTAACAATGTAATACGATATTAGTTATGCTAACACAATATACATATTTATGTATATTGATTGTTAGTTGATGCATTTATTATGTCTAATGTAATATATATATATATGTTCATACATATTTGTGTATATATTATATTTATATCTATAAATATAATATTGTTGATTGATTTTTTTAGTTGATATATGTATGTATGTATATGCATACACATATATATATAATATATACATAAATGCATATATATATCAACTAATAATCAATATACATATTTATATATTGATTGTTAGTTGATTGTTAATTGGTTTATATATATATAAACCAATTAACAATCAACTAGCAATCAATAAACAATCAACATACATATATATATTTATTGTTAGTTGATGAATATGTGTGTGTGTATACATATATATGTAATATATAAATAAATACATAGAATACATTTGTATATGTTCATACATATGTGTACATATTACATTTATATCTATAGATATAATATTGTTAGTTGATTTTTAGTTAGGTAATGTATGTATTTATTTATACATATGCATACATATATGCATACATATGTTTATGTGTGTGTATATATATATGTACACACATAGATATTGTTTTTGTGTGTGTGTGTGTGTGTGTGCGTGTGTGTGTACATTATACACACACACATGTATACATCCATGCATTGTGTGTGTGTGTGTGTGTTTGTGTGTGATGTAGCTACGCACACATATACGTATGTGTGTGTTATATCAGCACGTGTGTATGCACACATATATTACCCAACACATGTTAGATATGTTTGTATATGAGGTAAGTTTTGAGTTAATTCATGACTATATCCAACAATTAAAATAGAAAGTCCAATCAATTTAAAATAAAAACAATCATCCACACAAGTATTCATGCTAGACAAATAAGAAATAAATATTATTAGAAAAAAAATATCCAAAATAAATTAGACTAAAGCCATTGTGGCCTTAAAAATAAGAAAATAAAAATAAAAATAAAAATAAAATTACTAACAAACCACTGACATTGTCCCTATTAGGATGCTAAACACACCTAGAGTAGAGGAGAGGAATGGCACATTGTTAACATTCTTGCCTAAGTATAAGTCTTTTGTCATTTATCTACATGATTATACACATTTTATCTACATGATTGTACACAATAAATATATCAAATTTATATTATCCATTCTAGAAAGAAGTATAAAATAGAAATGATGTAAAATTTTCATTCTAAGTTTGTTTCAAATATACATTGACACATATTGCTAAGACATGTATATGGATTGTTTACAACACACATAGTGAATATACTTAGTTCACAACTAAATAAAAAATATAAACTAAAAAAATTATAAAACTTTCTTTGTGAGTATTCTGTAAACATAAATTTATATTTATTTTGGGCAACTCACATGGCTTTGCTCATAGATAATACTTATATTCAATGAGTGTGTCTCATTTATATCACATTTTAATGAAAAATATAAACATCTAGAATATAATACTGACACACTATTGACATTCTTGCTTATGTCTAACTCCTATATTTATTTTCATACACAATAAATAAATACTAAATATATATAACTTATAGTATCTATTAAGGATAAAGTAAAAAATCCAAACAACACAAAAATTTCTTCGCATTCAACGTCAAACATATACAAACATGTATTTCTCAAATAAGCACATAGTTTGTTTACAACATAGATAGTGAATATATTCAACTCACAACTTTATAAATAAAAATATAAAATTTATAAAAATGAAGAAACTCCCCTATGAGTATGTATTACGTAAATAGGAATTAATGTCTATTTTTTGAAATAAATATGGATTGAATCACAAGAAAAAAATATATACAATAAATATATTTTGTCTATATCACATTTCATTTAACAAATTTAGGGATAAAAAATAAGTGTTCATTACCAACAAAACCTTAGAAAGGATTACAATGGAAGAATACAACATAGTGTCAATGATCTCGTTTATACTTAAACTCTCTATATTTTGATATGCACATTCAAACCATTGACATCACATAGCCACCCCCATTCACTATAAATTAGAATAGATATTAAATGTGCATACATGCTACTAGAAAAAAGAAATTATTTTTAATTAATTAAAAACATATTTTTATAAAAATTATAATCCAATAAATAAATAATAATTTGTTAGGGGAAAATGACAAATTTTAACTATTTAAAAATTATTATGTCTTAATAAATAATCTAACAACTGATAAGAAATATCATTTAACAAACCAAACATAATTCAAGTAATTGTAAAGTTGAAGCTTTATTATATAATAATAAAATAATTATAAACATCTTTACATAATTTTTATCTGAAAAAATCTCTTTTTAATATTCTTTTAGAATATATTTTTTAATTTAATAATAAAGATGTTATGCTCTTTTAAAGTCCTAATATTTTAAAAATAATGCACTATGTTTTGGCTTGAGAGAATAGAAAAGCTAAGAAATTTAAAGTTGAAATTGTGACATGTTATGTCTTTTTAAAGTTATAATATTTTTAACCCAATGTATTATGTTTTGACCAGAGAGAATGGAAAAGCTTACAAATTTCAAATCAAAATTGTGTCATTTTTGTAAGAAATATGTTATAGAGACAATAAATTTACTCCATCAAGATTTATCTATAAGAAAGGGGTTGTTGGCAAAGTTTGAAATTTCTACATAATATTACATGACAATTGAAAATTCTTTTACGGCCACCTCCTTCCAGGATCATATATACATGTGTATATATATATATTTATGCATTACATAAATATATATATTTACATACACATGCACGTACACAAACACACATTGTGTGTGTGTGTGTGTGTGTGTGCATGCGCGCACATAAATATATTATGTATACACATATACATACATACATATGTATGTGTATATATATAAATGTGTATATATGTATACATTATACACACACACATGTATACATCCATGCATTGTGTGTGTGTGTGTGTGTGTGTGTGTGTGTGTGTGTGTGTGTGTGTGAGTGATTGAGTGAGATGTAGCTACGCACACATATACGTGTGTGTGTGTCTAATGTAGCTACGCACACATATACGTATGTGTGTGTTATATCAGCACGTGTGTATGCACACATATATTACCCAACACACATTAGATATGTTTGTATATGAGGTAATTTTTGAGTTAATTCATGACTATATCCAACAACTAAAATAGAAAGTACAATCAGTTTAAAATAAAAACAATCATCCACACAAGTATTCATGCTTGACAAATAAGAAATAAATATTATTAGAAAAAAATTATCCAAAATAAATTAGACTAAAGCCATTTTGGCCTTAAAAATAAGAAAATATAGGGATAGAATTTTTTTTAAAAATACTAACAAACCACTGCGATTGGCCCTATTAGGATGCTAAACACACCTAGAATAGAGGAGAGGAGTGGCACATTGTTAACATTCTTGCCTAAGTATAAGTCTTTTGTCATTTATCTACATGATTATACACAATAAATATATCAAAGTTATATTATCCATTCTAGAAAGAAGTGTAAAATAGAAACGGTGTAAAATTTTCATTCTAAGTTTGTTTCAAATATACATTGACACATATTGCTAAGACATGTATATGGATTGTTTATAACACACATAGTGAATATACTTTGTTCACAACTAAATCAAAAATATAATCTAAAAAAATTATAAAACTTTCTTTTTGAGTATTCTGTAAACATAAATTTATATTTATTTTGGGCAACTCACATGGCTTTGCTCATAGATAATACTTATATTCAATGAGTGTATCTCATTTATATCACATTTTAATGAAAAATATAAACATCTAGAATATAATACTGACACACTATTGACATTCTTGCTTATGTCTAACTCCTCTATTTATTTTCATACACAATAAATAAATACTAAATATATATAACTTATAGTATCTATTAAGGATTAAAGTAAAAAATCCAAACAACACAAAACTTTCTTTGCATTCAACGTTAAACATATACAAACATGTATTTCTCAAATAAGCACATAGTTTGTTTACAACATAGATAGTGAATATATTCAACTCACAACTTTATAAATAAAAATATAAAATGAAAAAAAATG
The DNA here is from genome assembly GCA_037957365.1 of Torreya grandis. NCBI lineage: Eukaryota > Viridiplantae > Streptophyta > Pinopsida > Cupressales > Taxaceae > Torreya > Torreya grandis. The sequence continues at coordinate 998,524 of JARHVA010002738.1, read as the reverse complement.
AAGAAACTCCCCTATGAGTATGTATTATGTAAATAGGAATTAATGTCTATTTTTTGAAATAAATATGGATTCATTCATAAGAAACAAATATATATAATAAATATATTTTGTCTATATCACATTTCATTTAACAAATTTAGGAATAAAAAATAAGTGTTCATTACCAACAAAACCTTAAAAAGGATTACAATGGAGGAATACAACATAGTGTCAATGATCTCATTTATATTTAAACTCTCTATATTTTTATATGCACATTCAAGCCATTGACATGGCATAGCCACCCCCATTCAATACAAATTAGAATAGATATTAAATGTGCATACATGCTACTAGAAAAAAGAAATTATTTTTAATTAATTAAAAATATATTTTTTAAAATTATAATCCAATAAATAAATAATAATTTGTTAGGGGAAAATGACAAATTTTAACTATTTATAAATTATTATTGTCTTAAAAAATAATCTAACTACTGATAAGAAATATCATTTAACAAACCAAACATGATTCAAGTAATTGTAAAGTTGAAGCTTTATTATATAATAATAAAATAATTATAAACATCTTTACATAATTTTTATTTGAAAAAATCTCTTTTTAATATTCTTATAAAATATATTTTTTAATTCAATAATAAACATGTTATGCTCTTTTAAAGTCTGAATATTTTTAAAATAATGCACTATGTTTTGTCTTGAGAGAATAGAAAAACTAAGAAATTTAAAGTTGAAATTGTGACATGTTATGTCTTTTTCAAGTCATAATATTTTTAACCCAATGTATTATGTTTTGACTAGAGTTAATGGAAAAGCTTAAAAATTTAAAATCAAAATTGTGACATTTTTGTAAGAAATATGTTATAGAAACAATAAATTTACTCCATCAAGATTTATATATAAAAAAGGGGTTGTTGGCCAAGTTTGGAATTTCTACGTAATATTACATGACAATTGAAAATTATTTTACGGCCACCTCCTTCCAGGATCATATATATATATATATATATATATATATATATATATATATATATATATATATATTTTTACTTACACACACATACATTATGAAGATCTTTAATATGAATTAAATCAAATTATGTTGGCCAAGTTGATATACAAAAATGGAAAAGTGTGCATAAAAGCTAATTGTGTATTCACAAATCATATATGTCAAAGATATGTCAAAATTGATGGTGTGACATGTCTAATAAATAGTTTATGTGTCTACAATATTAATTACCGAAACATATATCATTTTTCTATGTTTATATTTTGTTTTTAGATTGAATTCATAGTAACGAGGCCCATTCTAGATGCAATAGAGGTAAACTTTGTAAATTTAGGGGTAGGGGATACATAGACTAATAAGTATCATTTTTATGTGTTCATGTTTCCTTTATATGGTCAATTTGACTTAAAACGGCCCATTTCACATGCAATTGACACAACAAAAGAATATTTAGGGTAATGGGAAGAAAATAGACCACCATGTGTTGTGTTTGTGTGTTCATATTTATTTATAGAGAAATATTGACTAAATAGGACCCTTATTTCATACAATGAAGACAATATATGAATATTTATGGGTAATGGACATATTAGACTAATGTGTGTCATTTATTTTCATTCAGGTATCCTTTTTAGATGGAATTTAGAGTAACAAGGACTTTTCACATGTAAGTGGAGGCAACATTTATCTATTTAGGGCTAGGAGAATATTAAATACCACCACATGTGTCATTTTTCTATGTTGATGTTTTATTTATAGAGTGATTTCATAGTAGCATTGCCCATTTCACATGCAATTGAGTAAACATTCATCAATTTAGGGGTATGGGACACATTAGACTACCACATGTCATTTTTTAGCATTATGTTTCATGTCTAGAGTGAATTTGACTAAAATGGACCCCTTTCACATGCAATCAATGAAACAATAGAATATTAAGCGCTATGGGAGAAATTAAAACATTGTATGTCATTTTCATCTATTCATGTTTCCTTTGTAGAGCGAAATAGACTAAATGAATCCTCTCTCATATGTAATTTCAAAAATATAAGAATATTTAAGGTCAAGGGACACATTAGACCACCATGTGACGTTGCATTGTGTTTAATATTTTTTTTTATAATTATGAGCATGTTATAACATACATGTATTATTATGTGTGTGCATTATAATTCATATGCATTATTTTACATACATGTTATAACATGTATGTATTTAGGTTTGGTAATTACAAATCCGAAATAAATACATGTTAAATCCTAGTGTATATATGTTAAAAGATTTCATAAATTACACAAATGAATTGTTATCTTTCTTCCCTCCATCTTGTTGCACTTCCCATTTGATAAAATTTGAATATTTTTGTCATTTCCACTGAATGACATGTCGAAAGCTATTATAGAGTTAAATTATCTTTATAGACCATTTTTAGCATTGGATTTGACATGTAGAGAGATATAAACATGCTACTAAATCTATTCACTATTAAAAATTCAACTGTCTAATTAAGAGGAAGAGGGATGTGGAATGAATATGCTTCGAATATAGGTTAATCCTTTTTTAAGTGATTAGTCATTTTGAAGTTTGCTTGTTAGGTGGTGTAATGTTATGAGTGAAGTGAGGAAGGCTTGAGTGTTCTCTATCTTGTATGGGTGGGTAGATAGCAAAGTGTTCAAAAGTAGGCATAGAGGATTGTTTTCCAATGATGGGGATTTGATTGAGGCAAACCTCTGAATGGACTACCCCATTTTTTAAGGTCTTAAAAGGTTTTTTGATTTGATTAGGGTTTCAAGAAAGGAGAATAATTTTTTGGTGTTGCACATAGACTTCTAACAATTTGAGCTAGGCTTTGAGAGCCCAAATTCAAAGGATTAGAGTCAATGAATTTATTTCAAGAAAGGACAATTTCCAATAGTGTAACTATCCATTTCATTCATAACCAAATTTTTATAATTATCAATTTATTCCAAATGTTCTAGTTTTGTTCTTTTTATTCCTAGACATGTTTGCATATAATTTCAACCTTAGAAAACCTACAAATTTGTCACAATTTGGTGTTCTTTTTAGAAACTTATTTGTATAAATCTTAATTATTATAAAACTTTTATTTGTTACAACTGGATTTTTTTAATTATTTATTTAGGTAAAATTATTCCAACTTAAAACACATGTTGTAGTGTGGTGCATTTTTTATGTAAAACCATTTTAAGATTGTACACCCACTTCATTTAATATGTTTAATAATAAATATCATACTTATATATTTATATGATGGCAATGACTTTATGGGCATAACTTTTTGATTGAAAACATACAGTATATTTGTAAAGATAAAAAGTGTAATATACACTTAATAAAAAAGGGGGTGACATGATATGACACCTAGAGCAAAAAGTATAATATATTTTACACTAAAACTAACCCCAAGAATAATGTAGAGTTACATCTTCACACTAACAATAACATCATTTCAAGATTATATAATATAGTTGATTGATGATAACTAGCTTTTATAAATAAAAAGCACATAAGAAAATAATAAATCACTAATACAATCAATATTACAAAAAAAAGAGTAAAATATACATTCAAACTTGAAGTGGGTGTAAACATCATCCTCTCACGTTACAACATTTGTGCATCATGATGATCCATGCACACGTGTCCTCCACATCCGCACTCATCCCGTTCTAAATTTCTTATCGGTCTGTTTACACTTCTGCTTTCACCTGCAAAATCAGACATACAAAAATGAGCCAAACAATTCCATGACTTATACAACCACCTGATTAAACTCACCTGCACAAACTAAATGAAATAATTTCCCAACTTACCTGATGAGTTTTTGGTCAGGGATGTCATGGAAATCTTCTCTCTTTGGCCGTCTTCAAGTATTTTTTTTGTAGTGGTGACAAAATCAGGAAGTGTAACAGAAACTGTAATATGCAAAGTGGAGATGGGTATGCGAACCTCATCTGATAGTTTTTCCTTATCTACCTCTAAGGGAAAGCAATGGTTTGTTGAAAGCGTGGGAGATAACAACTCCTCCCATGAAACATGAAGCCGTCCAATCACTTTGCTCTTTAATCTTCCAAATACTCCTCTTCTTCTCTGCCTCACTTCAAACACAATCATCCCAGATTCCGTTATCAATGCCGATAACAATTCATTAATTCCTTGCCCCCCACATTCCAAGCAGAACGTCTCTCTCCATTCTGGCTCTGAGGATGCCTCCACCTCCTTTGTATTCACTGCTATATTCTTGTTTAGATGATATCTAACAAACAAACTACCTTTGCAGCCAGGCTCAAGTGCAATATTTCTAGCTCCCACAATTTCCATCTTCAGCTCCATGGAACATCCATGCCTTGTTTTCTCCATGGAAATTTGTTCTTCTTACAGAATGATTGTAATTTGTGACTTACTCAGCCTAGAGCTATCAGCTACCGCATTACAAATACTCAGTCAATCAGAGATGTCCACAACAAGTATTTATATAGTTGTAAGAGTTGAAAACCCAAAGGGCATTATCTGCACAGTGCGCAAAAAGACAATTAGTACCATATGACTAATTTCGCTGTATACAGCATGTTGAAAATATGCTTGAAAAAATATGCTCACCATAACCAGATTTACTGTTCAAATACCACTGTGAGCGCACACGGCAAGGCATCTATTAAAAAATTGGCGAGGGCACGCATAATAACGATGACAGGGTAATCTAAGTTGAATTCAAATGAATTGACAAAGTGCAAAATGAGGTGGATTCTTCTTCTTCTTATTTTTTTTTTATGAGATCTTACCTTCTCTGGTCGAACTTTAAATTTACTATCAACTTAGCTTTTATAATATAAAAATCTCGATGGAGAAACTTTTAAGTCGCCCACGTCACTTTTCCTATGTAAAAATTTTTATCGAGAAAATTTAAGGCCCCTTTCCTGTAAAATGTCACACTTTTGACTTTGATTTCGATCGAGGGTTCTCCATCCACATGGGGGCCACCCAAACATACTAGAGACCCTGCATACTTAAATTCTTAGATCAAAAGGACATAACATGTTTATTATGTAAGTATAATTTATTGAAACTTGTTGATATATTGTTAATTTGTACTAAGATAATATTATAAAGGTGGTTAGAATAAAAAAAAGTGGTTGGTTGGTATTCACGGGTCGTTATCAAAATCAGTAAAAAACGTGGCCCACAATTATTTAATTGAAATATTGGTTAGAAATGGTTGTATATAAACTATAAAAAAATAACAAAGTAAAATATTAAGGTATGTGTGAATTTCATGTAAAAGTAGTAGTAATGGAAGGTGGTCTAGTAGATCATCCTTGGGAAACTGAATATCCCAAGAAGAGAGCTCCCCTCAAGACAGATCTAACACAACCGACCAATCTTGCATGCTCTTTGGAAGAGTCAATGAAACTGTGATTCTCCAACTAGGATGCAAAAGAATGTAAATCCCAACTGGCTCGCCACCTTATACAAGCAAAGACCAATGAGACATACTAGCAGAGGACTTTATGCATGGTAGCAGACTACATCCTCTTGTTGAGGAGAAGGAGAAGAGAAGAGGCTACAGGTGTGACTCCACCAACGTCTACACACTGATGGATGGGTACCTTATGAAGGCATGATTAGAGGAACACAATCATAATACAAGGTGCACTCCCCCAATGGTTGAGTCTCTCTTATAGATGTTGAAACTTCTAACCCTCTACTTGAGTTTGAATTTCTAGATAAATCCAGGGAAATACAAGCACTTTATCAATAACAAAAAAACTAAAGAGGAAGTTATTCGTTATTAAAAATAGTTGTGTTTCTAGGCTTCTATCATAGGAATAGAGTTATAACTCTAAAAAAAATCCACAAAAAAGTGATGTATGTGTGTCACTGAACATTATCCCCAAAGAAAGCCATTCTTCAATTGAAAGGCTCTAGGTGAAATGGTTGAAATAAACTATGAATCTATCGCCTATAATTTTTAGCTCTAGGACACATCCATAATAAGTGTTTAAAAATCTCAAGTCTAGAATAAGTAAGACACTTGGAATTAAGTATCCTAGTGTATTGGAGATGATTGTGAAACTAAAGGTATTGGTAGACAAGATACCCTAAAAAGTGGGCAAGTTTGGGTTCGAGGTTGGCAATTCATATTTGTTTCATTGTGGCTATCCACATTTTGGGTGCATAATTCAAACTCCATCACTTGTTAAGCTTACCTAGCGTAGAGGAGAAGGGACTCATAATCTAGTAGAAAAGATTGGATGAGTACTTTTTTAAAGCAATGTTAGAGTTACTTCACCAATCCTTCCACCAAATATTGGAGGTTTCAGATCCATTTTGTGGAGCATGACATCTATCATCAACTCTCGAATACACAAGATATAAATTAAATTTGAGGTTCAAAACATAAATGTCCTTTATAAATCAGGACACAAAATTGAATCTCTAGATGAGACAAGATCTCTAACAGTGGCAATGCCTTTTCTAAAAAGTTGAATGACTACTATTATTAACATTTATGCAATATGGAGGTTGGTAATTGTTGGCTAATTTAGCGGTTACCCATGCACTAGTCCTTTCACATGTCCCAACATTGAACTATACTATTTTTTACACTAACACATCACACAAATTTCCTTTTGCGCTCACCCAAAGTGCAAAGAGGGGAATTAGGCTAGTTCAGGGTTAATTGGAAAAGGTTTTAGCTTTAGTCTCTTGTGTGCTCTCTTTTTCCCACAGAGGTATTGAGGGTGTACTTAGTATCATTCCATCAACTTTATAACAAATAAAAAGCATACATGTGAGTAACATCATAGGGCTTAAGTTATCATCTCATGTATATTGTTGTGCACACTCAAAAGTAATTAAGAGTGTATCTTATATGAGCTAATAACATTGTGACAAAAGTGCTTATCCATATAAACAAAAACTAGAAAAACACACATACCCATAAATAGAGATAAGCCATGGTCCAATATCATCACTAATGCTCAACACTTATATATTAATATCCATTACTTAGTATTACAAGATTTCTAGGTACTCAAGGCACTTACATTGTTATAGGCTATCATTATTATCCCTATCTCTAATTAACAATATCCCTCTGGTTCTTATGGCACTATAGACACAATCTAGTAGTGTCTCTCCAAGGTCTCACAACTCTCTCAACAATCATATAACATTTCATTATCACTGGCCAATCATCACATTCTCCTTCTTAGGTGTATGCCTTTTATAGGCTTTGAAAGGGCCATGCTTGTTACTTGGTAGCTTAACTACCACCAATTAGTAGTTATTACATTATATATCCACTTAATAGTTATATCTATAGTTTTCTTAAGGTTATCTACCTCATTGTTTTTTGTCACTTCTCAACTCCCTATCAGGATCAACTGCTAGTCATAACTCTCATTGTTTATCCCCATAATATCCAATGCAATTCTTGAATTCACATGGTCTCACTTGCATTGATCTTGTTTTTTTTGCATGTGGACTTGATCATTATTGGCTCACACCTCCTTGATGGAAATCCTTTTTGCATGTGTGCACATGGAATGTTTAGGTCTATGCATGCCACTCATTGACAACTCGCATTGGTCTTTGGCTATACTCATGCAAACTCCTGCACTTTGATATACTTAGCCAAATTTTGGTTTCTACATCACCCCAAACTAAAATGGTTTTCTATCCTTAAAAAACCCTTTCACCTCCTCTTTTGTAGCCACTCAGTCTACTTTTTGTGTTTCATGCCTCCTTATCCTCATAGGTGCATTCAATTTTCTTTTGGAAAGTAAACCTTATGCACTCTTATGTGTACTTTGCTCAACCTACTTGATACACTTATATGATTTTACCCTCTTCACTTTCTTTCCGAGTCTCTTCATTATGTACCTTGCATTATTACACATTAACTTCGGATCCTCTTCCTAGGGTACAATCATTTCACCCTACTTCCTATTACATTCAACATCTCCTAGTTTTTCTATTGGTAACTCTCCTCGATGAATCCTCCATACTTTGAAAAAAACTCTTATGCCTCTCTCCTCCACTATTGCTTACACTTTGGTCTCACACATATCTCTCTTATGCACCCCACACCTTCAACATTATCCTCCCTATGACTTTTGGTTCTCTTCCCAAGATTGGATCTGTGGCTCTCTCAATATGCCTCATGGTAGCCTCCTCTAAATAGGTGTTCTATCAACTTATACTCAAATTGAGGTAGATTTAAGCATGCACTACTTGGTATAATAAAATGAAGACCATTTGTCCTTTTTCCTTAGCTCACCACCTCGTCTTCTCCTTAAATTATTTCCATCTCATAGGTGCACAATTCAACTTTATCCACTATGCATTATCATCTCTTGAGGAGTTTCCAACACCTCCTAGTGCATACTTATGCTCTACATCCTTAACCCACTTGCTCTTCTTCTCTAGGTCTACTCATTGTGTTTTTTATCCTCTACCCATCTACATTTGATGGAGGACATTGACTCTATGTTGAGTCATCTCTTACACTTTTTTACATCTACCCATCCACACTCAATTAAAGGTACCTTTTGGCATCTTCTATCCAATAGTTCATTTGGGATAAGCTATGCACATGAATTCTCCACTAGTCGGTGCTCTTGTCAACTCTACACCCATACTTAATCAAACTTATTCTTCTTATTACATCACTTTTCCACCGCTCTACTCCCAGGTGAAACCTCACAACCTTTATTCCTCACATAGCCACATAATAGGTATATTGAACAACTAAGATAGATTTATTTTTCTATAGAAAATATTGTATGTGGTTTTTTGCCCTTTAGTTGTACACTCATGTTTATTATCCCCCTTCTATATCTCTTTAATCAATGCCTCACTCTCTTTTAGCCCATATTCTACAAGATTTGGCCCTTGGATATATACCCTCTAACTAATTATCCTAGCTTATCCCTGCAATGGTTTATTCATATATCTATTACCCCCTTAATCAACCCCCTTCAACAACATTGGACATTGGTCAAATGCCCCTATTTTAATTTGTGGAGGTTGGTTTTTGGTTGGTCTAGTTTTTAAGCTAGCAGTTATCCTTTCAATAGTTTTAACACTTGTTTTAAATTCTTGGGCTTGAGTCACATGGCTAATTTAGACCCCAATCCATTAAATTTAGACAACCATCAATTTAGATCCATTGTGTTAGATTTTCTAGTTGTGAACTTTATAGCTAATGAGTTGATCTTTTGTCATTTTCTATCCTCAACCTCCATTCATGTTTCCTTATGTTTCACATTTAAATTTTCTTATTATTTATATCCTTTTGTGTTCCTTCTCTTATTTGTTCTTTTAAACCTCGTACTCACTCCCATTTGACCTTCATGTGTGCACCAAATGTTCAGGTGTGTTATCCTTCTTATGTGTGCATCTTATGTGCATCCCTATATTATCCACTTCATGTGCACCATTATTATTTTGATCTCTTTGAGTGTCATATTTCCTTTACTCTTTCATGCAACATGAATGCATCCTTATTACTATCTTCTTAGCACCACCACCCCTCACTAAGTTTTTCACTTGGTCCTCTAGCATAGTGAACATTTAGCTTGGGGCACTTGTGATCATGCCTACACAAATATTAATATTATTGATTAGTACAGAGTGTATTTTCACCATATTTAATAAGGACATTTTACAAAATTCATGAAAAATCTCACCCATAAACTTATATGTCTGGCATAAGTCTTACAAAAGAAAGACTTTTCTTGACTTGTCCGACTGGTATGACGAGGTGTGTGTGTTTTATTATCACAACTGGTTTTTGTAGCTACTGTACTTATGAAAAACCTACTATTTTTTATAGAAATAAAAATTTTAAAAATAAAAAGGCCTAAGCCTTATTACATAATGGATCAAGCTTCATTAGGCCAAATACAGCTTGAATTGGTAACCCTTGAAATGCTCGTAATGATTGTAGACCATTTCTCATTTCAATGTGCATAGTTTCCATGCACTAGTCCTCAAAATTCCATGGATAGGTATTCCTTTTAGTAATATATTTCCCTTGATATTATGGTCATGCCACACCTTTTATCATGTCTTCTTCACATTTTTTCTCCATCGAGCTTTCACACATCATTCACCCTATTGCATACAGTTCTCTAGGCACACATTACGTGAATTTGATTTTTAAGGTCAGCAAGTGATCAGCCACATACTAGTCCTTTTCATGTCTCAACATGTAATTTTTCATTTTTTTGTGGTGACACATTACCCAAGTGTCCTTGTGCACTCACCTGAAGCATAGAGAGGTGAAGGGGTTGGGTTAGGGTAAGCTAGAAATGATGTTGGATTTAGTATCTTTTGCACCCTCTTGTACATGTAGGGGTATTAAGGGTGTGCTTAGTATCATTCCATCTTATTTAAAAAATATAACAATAATACTTGTAATAAACATCATAGGGCTTAAGCCATTATGTTGCCCATGCTCAAGTACTTATAGTGTATCCTAATTGATTATACTAACAATGTTGAAACCGTTAATTATTCATATAACAATAGCTAGGAAAACACACATACCCATAAATAGAGATAACCCATGATAGTATTAATCACCAATCTTCAACACTTATATTAATATCCCATACTTATTATTACAAGATTATAAGGTGCTTACAATACTACAAGATATCATCACTATCCCTATCTCTTGTGAATAGTATCCCTTAATTTCATATGACACTTTGGACACCATCCAAAATTATTCCTATAAGGTCTTTCAACTCTCTCAATAATTATGCAACATTTCATTATCACTTACCATTCATCTCATTCTCCTTCTCAAGTGCCTACCTTTTATAGGCTTCCAAAAGGCCATTCATGTTACTTGGTATCTCAATGTCCACCACTTAACAATTATTTCATCTAATGTCCACTTGATAGTTATTTCTTTGGCATGTTTAAGGTCATCTACCTCACTATTTGTCATCACTTCTCAATTTCCTATCAAGATCAACTTCTATTCATAACTTCGACCATTTATCCTCATGATATCCATTTTGGATGATAGATTCATGTGGTCATACTTTTTTAATCCTATTATTTTTTCATTTGAACACGTAGTCTTGATCTTTGTCATCTTACACCTACTTTGTTAGTAATCCTTTTCTTGGGCATGCATAGAATGTTTAGTTATGTGCACACCACTCCTTAGCCACTTGCACTAGTCTCTTATTTTACTTTTATGCACCAATAAACTTGGGATACTTATCCAAATTATAGGTTCAACATCACCCCACACTAACTTGGTTGAATTTACTTAGATAACATGTTCACTCAATCTTTTACATCCACTTGGGTTGATTTTTATGTTCCACGCCTCCTTATCCTCCTAGGCACCTTCAATTTTCTTATGGTAAGTAAAACTTGTGCTCTTTTTCATGTATATTTCTTTGCCCACTTGGTACACTTATGTATGTATCTCCTCTCTCTCTTCTTCATTGAGAATCCTCCTTTCACACCTTGAATTCTTGTGCATCAACTTCAACTGCTCTTTTTAGGCTGAAAGCACTTCAACCTGATTCATATTGTGCTCAATATCTCCTAGTTTCTCTCTCAAAAACTATCCTTCAATGTATAATTCATGCCACACATAAGACAACTTATGTTTTTCCTCTCCACTCTTGATTGTGTGTACTTATTTCATAACTCCCTCCTATGTACCATATACCTTTGACTTCATCCTCCCTGCAACCCTTAGTCCTCTTCCCAAGGTTGTCTCTATGTCTCTCTCAACATGCCTCATGGTATCCACCTCTGAATAGGTGATCTAATGGCTTATACTATATCCAAGGATGGTCTATGCATGCACTACTTGTTATAGTAGTGTGAATACCATCTATCTTCTTTACTTATCTCGCCACCTCTTCTTCTCCTCAAAACCTTGTCATTTTTTAGGTGCACAACTTTACTTTCTCTACATTATGTTCTCTTGTGGATTGTCCAACACCTCCTAGTAATTAATCATGTTTTACATATTTCACCCACTTCCTCTTCTTCTCTAAGTCAATTCCTTATGTTTTATGTCATTTACCCATCTATGTTTGATAGAAGACTTTGAGTCCCTATTGAATCATCTCTTACACTCTTCACCCTCTACACATTTGTGCTCGATGGAGGGTACATTTTGGTATCTTCTATCTAATATTTAAGTCATAAGATGATTTTCAAAAAACTTATCCATTGGTTAGTTCTCTTTTTAGCTCTACATACCTTCTCAATCATTCTTCTTAGTGTTGTTACATCACTCTTCCACCTTGTTGTTCATAGTCCAAACCTTGTAGCATTTATTACTCACACACCCACATAATAGGTATATTGGATAACCAAGATATATTTATTTTATGTATCAAATATTATATGGGGTTTTTATCCTTTTTATTGTACAATTGGGGCTCCTTTACTTACTTATAGATCTCTCAACTAAATTCCTCTTTCTTCCTTTATACCCACTCTCTATAGGGTTTAACCCTTAAGTATCTACCATATATATATTCCTCTTATCTTCCCCTACAATGGATGCCTCATATCTCTCTTGATGCCCTTCATCAATACCCTTCAACAACACTTGACGTGGGTCTAAGGGCCTTATTTATAGTTATGGAGGTTGGTTATCGATTCATTCATTTTTTAAGCTCGTAATTATCCTTTCACTAATTTTGACACCCATTTCAAATGTATGGGCTTGAATGTCAAAATTCAAGACCTTTAATTATGACATGAATCAAATTAGATCCACCATTTTCATCAATCTTTTCCTTTTGTCATCTTTACAACTAGTGAGTTTACCATTTGTCATTTTTGTCCTCAAGCCCCGTGCCTATTGTCTTATGATATACATTTGAATTTTTCTACTACTTATCCCTTTTTGTGTGTTCTTTATCTTATTTGTTCTTCAAAACCTATCACACTCTCCCCTTTGACCTTATTTCACACATCAAAACCTCCTACATGTTATGCTTCTTATACATGCATCATACACTCATCCATTTATTTTTTTCCTATGTGTCATATTTCCTTTGGTTTTACACATTACCTACGTGAATCATTTTTTATCTCTTTTAGGCACCACAAAATTTTTGGCTATATATAACTCACATTATAATATTTTTTCATGTCCCAATATTTAAATTTATAACTTTTTATGTTGACACATCATGCAAGTTTCTTCCTGTGCTTACATAAATTGTAGAGAGGGGAATCTAGCTGGATTGAACAAAGTGTATCAAGAACCAATAAAAAATATTGAATTAAACATTAGAACATATTTGGTCCTTAATATTTCATCTATGAGATACTACTAGGGGTAGGAACATATATTAGAGGTTTTCTAACTATTGAGAAACTATCAATATGTCTTCCTGACCAAGTTCTGTGAAGTAAAAGGTGTAGATATATCATTGGGATAGATGCACATAGATTTTGAAGAGTTTTTTATACCCATTAAAAATCACCTATACAATCTAAACCCCAACATAAAGATGAAATTAAAGGTTTAAATGGATCACATGTAAGAAGCAATAATCATTTATATAATTGTAAAGATGGATTGGGTGAGTCCCATAGTTGTGCAACCAAAGAAGTTTGGGAAGATTTTGGTTTGTGGGAACTATCATGCACTCAATGATGCCTACATTAATTATCCCTTTCTAATACCATTCAAAAATGAAGTCCTTGACTTAGTCATAGGTCATAAGGTGTACATATTCAAAAATGGATTCAGTAGATATCATCAGCTTTTAATCATAAAAGATGACCAACATAATATAACCTTTGCAATATAACGAGTGTCATTCACATATAATATAATGCCCTTTGGTATAAAGAATGCACTAGCAATTTTCTATAAAAATATAATAACTACATTTAAAGACTTCATTCATGACTTTATGGAAGTATATTTGGATGACTGAGCTATTTTATCCTTGTCTAAAAAACATCTGTCAAAATTGTAATTAATGTTATAATGGTGTCAAGCTCTATGCATTGCTTTGAATTTAAAGAAGTGATTGTTTTTCACACCTTTTAGTGTTATTTTAAGTCATGTTGTATGTAATTATGGCATCTTGTTTGACCAAGTTAAAATTGTAGTGATAGTGGGGATGTCACCCCAACTAGGTCCATAAAAGTGCACACCTTTTTGAGTCATACGAGATATTATAGTAAATTTATAATAGGATACACAATCATATTTGTTCTAATGGAAAAGCTATTGCATAAAGATACCAAATTTAAGTGGACATCAAAATGTTAAACAACATTTATCGATCTCAAGCAAAGGTTAGTAACACCTATTTTAGTTTTTTATTGGAAGTATCCATTCAATGTACATGTGGATACTTCTGGTATTGGAGTAGGGGTTGTCTTAGCACAGCTAGGGGAAGTTGGGTTGGATCATCCCATACATTTTTACAATAGGAATCTATCAGTAGTAGAGAATAACTATATAACTATAGAAAGAGAAGCCTTAGCTATGGTGCTTGCATTGCAAACTTTTTGGCATTATCTATTGGCCACACTATTTGATCTTTTCATAGACCACCAAACATTATGATATATCGTTAACAACATGATGTTGGGAGGATGGACCTCTAGGTGGATAATTTTTTTTGAAGAGTTTCAATTCTAAATCAATGTGAAGTCAAGTTGAAAAAATGTGGAACTACATCATCTGAGTAGGATACATAATGGAGAAGAACTAGATTAAATTGAGGAAGAGTCCCCAAATGTGCACTTGTTCAACACTATTATGATCCATGATAATATGAAAGACATTAAAAACTTTTTGTAGTGATGAACTTTCCTTACACATTATGTTGAAAGGTATAAAAAACAAATGGTCACATGATCCATTCCTTATAGTCTTATTAATGGGTTTATGTATAAATCAGGAAAGGATGGTATGTTATGTAGAGTAGCATTAAATCATGAAAAATCACAACTTATCCAAGAATCACATCAAGGTATTATGCAGGGTAAATTCACAAGCAAAACCACTGTAATAAAAATATCACAAAGTGGTCTTTGGTGGTCAACCTTATTTTAGGATGTGAATAAGGTGGCCAAGCATTGAAATGTGTGTCAGGGAATAGGAAAACACAATTAGTACGATGAGATGCCATTTGTCCTAATGCTTGCATAACAACCATTTGATCAATGGTGAATTTAATTTGTTAGACATATATATCCAATTATTAAATTAAGTCATGATCAGTATATTATCATTGCGATAAATTACTTCACCAAGGGGGTGGAAGTTGTCACACCAAGTTGTGATGTGAGGGATGCTACCAAATTCTTATATGAAAATATCATTACAAGATTTATATTATAATCAAGTTATTTAGAGATAGAGGAACTCACTTACTCAATAACACTATAAAGACTCTCATTGAGGAGCTTATGATCTCGCACCATAAGATCATGACTTGTCACCCATAAATAAATGGACAAGCTAAAGCATCAAACAATGAACTGGGTAAAATGCTAACAAAAATATGTATTACAAAAATGGATGATTGGGAGGATCACAATCCTTCAATTATTTAGGCTTACAAAATAAATAAAAATGTGCCACAGGTTTCACTCCCTTTTAGTTCACTTATGGTCTTGAGGCAGTGATGCCTATGGACTACATTGTTCCTAGTCTATGCATTGTAATGGTTATGAGGCTAGGTGACCAAGACTATATGAAAATAATATTAATGCATTTGGTTAAAATGGAGGAAAATCAATAAAATTAATAGTGGATATAATAGATACACAAGTTAAGTCAGAAGGCTTGGCATAATCGTAACTTGCGATCTAAGAAATTTCATCCAAAAGAAGAAATACTATTGTCTGATAGTAGGTTTAAGGCATTCCTAAGAAAATTATGCATTAGATGAAAGGGACCCTAAATTATTCATTAAGTCTCATAGAATGATACCATTATTTTACAATATCTATACGGAACAATATTTCTAGTACATGTTAATGTTTATACGCTTAATACTTATCATTGTTAGTCTTTATCATTCTTTATTGATAATGAGAGAGGGTGTTGAATAACACCATGCAGTTAGGATTTTTATTTTTTTGTGTTTTTTAAATTTTTATTAGGGTTAGAGTGTTTTTACAATGTGATATTTGGATTAAAACACATTAGAACATAGTTTGAATAGTCGACATCATAGACTACAATCGATTCATAGATTTAGCATGAAGGAATGACAACTAGAAATGACTACATAGTGGTCATTAAATATGTTCAGGAAGATGATGATGACAAGATAGTTATAGTGAAATTAAGGATAATGGTCACTCAATATCATTAATGACAAGTCACTTGAACAAATTGGATCTTTCCTAAAGTAGATCGCATGGTAGAAGGAAAAGTTAGGCCATAAAATAATTGGGATAGGTGAAAAGACACTAAGTCACATCAACTACCTAAAAATGAATTAATAAAAGAACCTAGATGGAAAAGGATAACTATAATATCAAATATCAGTCGATTGATATTAATTTGGGAGGTAAACTCATGCACAATCAGTGTAACATATTTAATATAGACAACTAGATGGATTTGTTTACCAAAAGCTATATAACAAAGGGCATGGAGAACATAAAGATGTTGCACACTTATGCCAATAAGTGAAACTTGTGATTTGCCTTCAAAACACCTGATTGGACACATATTTCATAAAAGATTTAAACCAAACAAAACAAGTACTCCATGTAGCCCAATAAAATAACCATGGAGAGAGATTAATTATTGATCCCACTTTAAGATGTGTAAAAAGAGGAAATGAGGATTATAGGCCTAAGGGAAATGAAATTTTAGGATCCATACCCATTTGACTTAAATAATGTAGTAAAAGCCACTTTGTTTTCACATGATCCAAAAGAAATCGCATATGTAGGATCCCTAGCTCTTCAACATCCACTATGAGGTTTATATGTTGAATGATTGATTATACTACCTATTTTTAGATAACTAGATGAGGTAATGTTCACCCTACTTAGTAGGTATAATTAAGTAGTTATTCATTTATCCCATGATGTCATAATATGGATCACTCAGACCATGGCATGATTAATAAGCCTCCCATCTCATGGAAAATCCCTCCTGCCTTACAAGTCCATTGCTCCACCAATTCATTCTAACATTAGGGAAAAATATACGACAAGGGAAGGAAGAGGAATACCCATTAATTCAATAAATCATGCTTTGGTGAACATCTGGGTTGAATGCATTACCAAGTTGTTTTGGAAAATAACAAATTAATGGAGGTAGGCAATCAAAGGTGTTATCAATATTGTGTATCACATGATATGACTACATGAAAATTTCAAATGGCCTAATTTTTTGTCAACTGAGCTAACCACAAATATTGAAAAGATCCTCATGGGTATATCACAAATGTTTCAGTATTGGATTTTGGTTTTTTTTCTTTATTTCACATAGTGGAAATCACTAGAAGGACCGGTTAACCTTATTGTAAATTTCTAGCCTGCTACTACATTCGTAAAAATCACATGGATGAAAATAGGAAAATGTTAGGAAAAATTGGGGAGTTTCAATACATCCTGGTTTATGTCCCTAAACATGATTAATTTTCACCTAATAATCTCCTAGGATTTCATGCAATATATTAGACAACATGCCTCAAATAAAAAACTACATGCAATGACATCCACATCAATGTACATGAGTTACCCAAAGCAACTATAAATTCACTACTATTATTCATTACTATGTTGGAAGCCAAGGTATAAGTGTTGATTTAGAAATCCCTAGTTGTGAGGTCAGTGACACTACTATGGCCCATTCCCCTAGGTGGACAACAACTAGTATAACAAGAAGTGTAACCTAAAAGATAACCATAATCATAACAACAGGCGTAACTTCAGGCACCACCACAACCAACAATGGCTCCAACATAGAAAAATAAAGGAAAGACACAAGCACAAATGTGGTAATATTCACCACCACCTTAGAAGAAGAGGACATGATAAATAAAGTCCTGGTTGGAAAATATACATGTCCCTAAAATAATATATGATTGCGACTTGCTAGAGTTGGGAGTCAAGGAGCATGAAGTCTTGATGTCCATGTTGGAAGACATCAATGATAATGTGTATGATCACAAAAAAGAGAAGATAAGACCTTATGAAGTGCACAATCAGGTAATATAAGACCTTTGTGTTAATATTACTCAACCTCCCCCTTCTATCATTGTTGACATTGTAGGGAAATAAATAGCTCAAAAAATGTTGGTGGCTGAAATATTCCACAGAGATGTAGTTACAAGATCCTCTACTAAAAAACAAAATGAATTGATATCACAATAAATCCCACCACCACCATTATTAGATAAAACTCCAATGTATGCCACAATATGACCTTCTCTAATGATCAAGTTTAATATGGTATCCTTCATAAAACAATCAGAGGATAGTGTATCATAACATGAACAAGATTATCATCAATAGGCCTGGGCCAAACTGTGAAGAGGCAAAAGCAAAGTCTCAAACCACCTCTAATATTTAGAAAACACATGAGTGTGCATCGAGGTGTTGTTATGGAATATTACACTACCGAGGATTTGTAACCAATTATAATAGTGGATTCTCTGACCCCCATGGAAGAACCTAGAAAACCTAGTTTAACATAGTCAGAGCCCCAATAAGAATTTGCACATGAACATGAGGATCCTGTAGAAGCACAAAAGGAGGTTGAGAGGAAGGGAAAAAATGAATCAAAAAAATAATTAGAAAAGAGGCAAAGAGAAAGGCAAATACCAAAGATGAACACCATAAGCAATAGGTAATGTTGTAAAAGGATCAGTGTAAACAATAAGCTATAAAGGAATGACACAAGAAATAAGCCAAAGAAGTAGAGGCTCGAATGAAAAGAGATCAAGAAGAAGAGGCTCATAATAAATGAACTAAATAAGTGGATGTGAAGAAAAGAGTAAGAGGTGGAAATAATAAACTATCAATAGGCATAAGTTGTGCAAAAGAAGGAGGTAGAGGTGCTAGTAAAGGATCACACAGAGAGAAATGCCAAAGAAGTGCAAAGCATCAAAAAAAGAACAAGTCAAGTGTGTGGTTGAAGATCAAGAATCCAAAGACAAAGCCAAGGCTAAATTTAAATCCAAGGCCAAGGCAGATGCAAATGCCAAACCTAAGGCTAAGGTAGAATCCAAATCCAAATTTGAAGCTAAAGCTAAGGCTAAGGACAAGGTGCAAGTTAAAGCCCAAGATGAGGTAGAAACTAAGGCTAATGTTGAATCTAAAACTAAATCTAGAGAATAAATAGAGGCCAAGGAAAAAGAAGAAGCAAAGTGTGCAGGACAATAGAAACTAACACCACAAGAGGGTGCATAGGGGGAGGCTTTGTAGATAAAACCTCAACTCACTAGCCACTGGATGTGGGATGTTCCCATATCATCTGCCCAATGCCCCACCTTTTCTCTTACTTTAACATAATTCACACTAACTCCTATAGTGACTACAACCACATTTATGTCCCTTACTACCACTACACTTAAAACATATTTAGATGTTGCCCAGTTACCATTGACCAAGCATATTTAGAGCTCAGTTGTATTCCAAGATTCAATACCATAGAAGGATTTATCCTTAAAACAAGAATTTTTCTAGCTGTATAATGGCAATGTAGAATTGAGCCACCAACTTATAAATGCACATCGGCTAATTAATAGTAATTACACCACACTAGTTACACAAGTTCTAGGCGACTAGGTAATGTTTGAGGGAAAATATCTCAAAGCGTTACCAAAAAAACTCACAAAGGATTGGTTAAATGTGCAATAATTACTAACATTATGAGCTCAAAGGTAGAATATAAAATTGGAAACATAGGTAATCTATAAACTCCTTAAGGAATACAAACAAGTTTTGAATAACATTGTGTAGCAAACAAAGTAGATAGCACAAGGTATGTTGAATTAGAGGCAACACCTTAACAATTCATTGGTTACTCCTAAACCTGAGTTTGTAATGGTAGACAATGCCAAAGTTGCCATGGATGATCTAATAGTTAATTTTGATGCAATGAGAAGTGCCCTCAAGAAATTGTTGGATTTGAAGGATAGTACCATGCCAAAACTTTATATTTGACATAATGAGACCCTGCACACTATATTTTTTGGCCTCTAAGCTCAATGGCATACAGATCGATTAGATGAGTTGGTACTACACATCTAACTCAAGATATCAAATGGTAAATCACTAATCACCATCACAAAAGATGAATATGTTCAAAGCTTTATGGTGATTCATAGCTTTATATGCATATTATTTACTATGGTGTGATAAGTGTTAATAGATTGGAAGATGCTCAATCAAGATCTCTCCCAGATTGATCCTTTCATTTCTCAACTTTTGTATGAGCCTCAATCGATTCCAATGGAACACCCACAACAAGTTATACAATAGAATAAACTATTTCCAAAGTCTCAACCAAAAAACCAACAATAAGAACAACCTTTACTATCAAATTTTATACAACCATGTGGTTCATCGATAGCACAATAAGAACTAACACAATAATACCCTACTGCATAGCCTCTTAATATTATACCACCATCCACCCATTAGGTACTGTAAACTCCAATTTTATAGTTTTCCCAAGTTTTGAATAATTTTGTAGGATAACTTGAAGCATTAGGAGTGGGGTCAGGTTGGTTGAAAACCCATAAAAGGTGACCACCTAGTTATGCTAATAAATTAAAAACCTATAATGGTGATAGGTTAGTACACTACTTAGATGAAAACCTAAAAATATGGGTAAATAGTACATAAAGGGTGAAAATTGGTAAAAAAACACCTAGAAAGATAACCATGACTCTTGTTTTAGGTTTATTCTCTCAATTTTAGAACATAATATCTTGTTGCAAATTTGTCTCAAGATGAGACAATAGTTTAAGTTTGAGAAAGTATTGGGTTAAAAATAAGGTTTAATAAAATCATAGAGTATAGTTGATGGACATGTGTGCGAATTGATCTATTTTATCTTTTTTATAATCTTATTTATGTATTAAACCTATGTAGGCATACGGGTAGACAATAGAATGTGAATAATCACTCCTTTTAGGCATATCAAAATGCTAGAATGTGAAGAGATACCATTGAGTAAAAATATGTATATAGCGCTCAATTAAAATTGTATGTGGTTCCGATGTGATAAATATTAATACATATTT
This sequence comes from Torreya grandis, assembly GCA_037957365.1. NCBI lineage: Eukaryota > Viridiplantae > Streptophyta > Pinopsida > Cupressales > Taxaceae > Torreya > Torreya grandis. The sequence goes on along the minus strand of JARHVA010002738.1, from coordinate 977,243 downwards.
TTATGTTATGGTTTACCTATGTATCTTTTATCAATTTTCAGTGCATAGTAGTGAGTAATTTTTTTTACTTTAATCTATTAATTATATAAGTATATGTTGACTATTAAGATTCTAATAAACCTTTGTTTCATTGCACATCAATCTGTTTGAGTTTATTAATGAGTATATTCAATCTAAATATAGTATCGACTATGTCATTTTGTTATTTCTAAGTAGGATATCCTTGAATTAACATGTTATGAATGGTTTCTAGAAACCTTTGCTAACATTTTGTTTGAAAGAATAATAAAAATTAGAGATGGTATGTTTCTTTAAAGATAATTTTCAAAAAATAAAAATAAAAAATAATGATTTATATTTACTAAAAATCATTATTATTGACAATATTTAATTTGATATGGAATAAGTATATGAACCAAAAAGTTAAAATAACTATTTGATGTTTACCATTGTGTGTGTGTGTGTGTGTGTGTGTGTGTGTGTGTGTGTGTGTGTGTGTGTGTGTGTGTGTGTGTGTGTGTGTGTGTGTGTGTGTGTAATTTTTATTTAAACATCTATTATATTATTGAGTTTCATAGTAATAATATATTACATTGAACATTTAATTACATGATAAAACACTAATACTACAATTTTAATTATTTTATTTTATTAAAAAATTAATTATTCATTATGAATTCGTTTTTTTAATATAATTAGGTTAAATGGGTCCTTCACCATTTATTAAACTCATAAACCCAAATACATAGAGAAAAATTAGAATCACACATAAGATTTAAAGTGAACTCAAGGCTTAGAAAGAGACAGTGAGGACTAGCCTTAAACAACACCAATAATACAAAAAAACCACTAGCAAGCTCTAACAAACAAACATTCCCAAAAACTTAGATCATCAATTGAATCATCTATGACCATAAATTTCCCTCTTACCTCACATGAACAAGAGGGCTTCCATAGTCCACTTGGAGCCTTTGTTAATGAAATTCAAAGCATCCATTTGTAAGCACTCTATTTCTATCCTCCTACCTCTTTGCTTAGAAGAACCAAATTTTGGAGTGGCTAACAGAGGCTTCTTCTGGGAAAGGGTGAGGATTTATGAAGAGGATAGAACAGGGCTTTGTTTCTCCTAAAGCTCATCCACCATTTTCTCCAAATCAAAGTGTGGACAATCCATCTATACCTCCACTTTCTTTAGGTCTATCTAAGTAGCTTACTCATAAGACACCAAAATCTTAGATGTTACCACCTTATAAACAAAGGGCTTCCTCTACAAAAAATCTGAAGGTTCAACATGATCACTAATCCCTTCCTCCCCAAAAGAAACTTATGTATAAGTGGGAGCATGAATAGAGATATTAACCACAATAAATATGGTTGAAGCTCTTATATGAAGCTGGGTCAAATACCACTGAGTTTTTGAAAAAGGATAAACAAATATTTTATGCCCTATATTATTACACCGAAAACATATAAGGATCAACCCTTCTAACTCCACTCTTTGGAGCCACAAACCATGCTTGGATGAAAATTGGATGAAACTAACCACAATGCAAGAGGCATCCAAAAAATACAAACCCTAGAGAAGTTTGTTTGATTAACATCCACCTCTTGATTAATCATATTGAAGTAACCCATTATCAAAGCAAGGAGCATAATAAAATCTAAGTTACTAAGTAGTAAAGGTAAATTATATAGACATATCTCCAAACGGTCATCAAGTCTAACACATCAAATAAGGTATTGAAAAGAGGTTTCTAAGGGCATAAAATTAGTCTCTCTCACCCATGAAAGTAAGGCCCAAAAGATGAAACCCAATCTTGATAGTCAATTGTTTGGAACTAAAAGATGAATAAACCATTATGGATAACTATTAGCAATGGGTTGGTTGATACCTTTCTAGGTGGAGTCCATCCAGCCACAAGCTTCTGAGAAAGAAAGAGGTGAACAACAAAATATACCCACAAGAAAATACTTCTCCATATCCAAAGCAAACTAGTCCAAGCCATCATCTGGGAGATAAATTAGAGTAGCCTCAGATGCTATCTTTAGGAGAATGTCCCTTAGACAGACCTCTGATTCATGGATAGGGGATGAATCCTATCAATGGCCTTCACTTGACTTGACCTTTACACTTGAACCAATTACAACCTCCTTACCTATTCCAAGGTCATCCTAAATCCCCAATGAAGTAACTCATCATTTATCCAATCTAGGGGAAGGAAGTCATTATTTTAAAGAATACATATCTTTCAATATTCATTACAATTGTGAAAGGGGTTCCTAGAGTTTGGGTAACCCTCAAACACCACAACACTTCCCAAATCTATTGTGTGATGAGGAGATCCAAGTACATTCACCACATCCTTAGTTATCCTCATAAGATCTATAATAAATTTTTTGAAGCTCTTCATAGCCATAAAAACCCTACACCCCTTGCCAAGCTCCCTCGACACCTTCCCAATGAAAAATTCCCCCTACCCTAACCACCACCATCATCATCACCTTCCCCACTCTTAAAGACCCTATTCCTACACTTTCCACTATCATTGCCATCTCTATCCAAAGATCAACACTTAAATGATATATCATAATTGATTATGAGTTTGTTATTTTACTCGATAAAAATAAATAAAACTTTACTACATTTATTAAGCTATATAAACATCATAAACTATTATAAAATAAATTTATAATATTACGACATACTAAGGGTTTTAATATATTTAGCTTTTTACCATTCTTTCATCCTAAATTATAATAGACATGAACACTCATGTGTCTATTATTTAGATAAGGTTTTCGTGACCCACCAAAAATACAAAATAACATCCCTCTGTGGGCATTTTGCACATATGGGGAAATTGCTAGTATAATTTATTTCTTTATGTTATTAGCTTGTTTGTCTTTATATAGGTTTTCTTATAACTATAGATTGTTATAACAACTTATAATCATCACAAGTGTGATCATCTATTAATGTAATGGACATTATCCATTCGTAGTAGATGATGCATGTTGCCTTCTAGTAAAAAGTTAATCCATCATAATCAATCAATGAAAATGTGAAGTCAATTGGGTGGGTGGTGAAGGTGAAGAATTATGTGACAATTAAAAAGTTAATCCCTCATAATTAATGCATGTTTCCTAAAACTAAATATAGAGAATAAAAAGAGGCCAAATCCAAGGAAGAAGTAGAGTGTGCATAACAATAGAAATTAGCACCACAAGAGGATGCATAAGAGGAGGCTTTGTATCTAAAACCTCAAGTCACTAGTCAGTGGATATGGGATGTTCATATATCATCCACCTAATGCACCACTTTTTCTCTTCCTTTGGCATAATTCACACTAGCTCCTGTAGTGATTACGACCACATCCATGGCCCTTACTACCATTGTTACCCAGTTACCACTGACCAAGCACATTGAGAGCATAGTTGCATTCCAAGAGTCAATATCATAGAAGGCTTTATCTTTAGAATAAGAAGTTTTCCAATTTAAAAATGACAATGTATAATTAAGACACCAATTTACAAATTCATGTCAACTAATTAATAGTAACTACACCACACTGGTTACACAAGTTCTAGGTGACCAGGTGATGTCTGAACAAAAGTAGCTCATAGTTTACTAAAACAACTCACAAAGGATTAGTTGGTTGTGTAAAAATTTTAAATACAACAAGCTCAAGGGTAGAATATAAAATTAGAAAAAAAGGTAAAATATGAACTCTTTAAGGAATATGAATAAGTTTTGAATAATATTGTGTATCAATCAAATTAGATAGAATAACATATATTAAATTGGAAGCATCACCTTAATAATTCATTGGTTATCGCTAAACCTGAGTTCGTAATGGTATACAATGCCAAAGTTTTCATGGATGATCAAATAGCTACTTTTGATGCAATGATCAGTGCCCTCAAAAAATTATTGGGTTTGAGGGATAGTACCATGCAAAAACTTTAGATTTGACATAATGAGACTCTGCACACTACATTTGTTGGCCTCTGAGAGAAAAGGTATACCGATTGATTAGATGAGATGGTACTAGATATCTAACTCAAGGTATCAAATGGTAAAGCAATAATCACCATCATAAAATATAAATATCTTCAAAAATAGATGGTGATTCATATCATGTTATGCATATTATTTACTATGGTGTGGGATGTGCTATTAGACTAGAAGATGCTCAAGGAAGATCTCTCCCAGATTAATCCTTCCATTTCTCAACTTGTGGATGAGCCCCAATTCATTCCACTAAAATAAATACCACAAGTTATAAAACAAAAAAAAACTATCTATAAAGTCTCAACCAAACACCCAATAATAACAACAACATCTACCATTAGATTTTACTCAACCAAGTGGTTCATCGATAGCCCAAGCAAAACCAACACAACAACAGCCTAATGCATATCTTGTTAAAACTATACCACCATCCACCCATTAGGTATTGCACACTCTAATTTTGTATTTTTCCCATGTTTTGCATAATTTTGTAGGATAACTTGAAGCATTAGGAGCAGGATCAGGTTGGTTAAAAACCCATAAAGGGTGACCACCTAGTTATGTTAGTCAATTAAAAACTCAAAAGGGTGGTAGGCTAGTATGCTACTTAGTTGAAAACTTGAAAAGGGTGGTAAATAGTGCATAAAGGATGAAAAATAGTAAATGACACTTGGAACAATAACCATGACTCTTATTTTTGGTTTATTTTCTCATTTTTAGAACATAATCTATTGTTACAAATTTTTCTCGAGACGAGATAATAGTTTAAGTTCAATAAATTATTGGGTTAAGAACAAGGTTTAATAAAATCATTGACTATAGTTGATGGACACATGTGTGAATTGATCTATTTTATCTTTTGTATAATCTTCTATATGTATTCAACCTATGCAAGCATAAGTTTAGGTGATAGAATGTGAAGAGTCACTCCTTTTACGCATATCAAAATGCTAGAATGTGAAGAGATAATGCTGAGTAAAACTCTATATATAACACTCAATTTTAATTCTATGTGGTTTCAATGTTATAAATATTAATACATATTGTTATGTTATGGTTTACCTATGTATCTTTTATCATTGTTCAGTGTGTAGTGAGTACTTTGTTTACCTTAACATATTAATTATATAAGTATATGTTGATTGTTAAGATTCTAATAAACCTATGTTCCATTTTGCATCAATTTGTTGTAGTTTATTAATGAGTATATTCAATCTAAGTATGGTATCTACTGTGTCTTTTAGTTATTTCTATGCAAGTTGTTCCTGAATTAACATGTTATGAAGGGTTTCAAGAAACCTTTGCCAACATTTTGTTTGAAGGAATAATAAAAATTTGAGATGGTATGTATCTTTAAAGATAATTTTCAAAATAAAATAAAATCAATTACTCATACTACTGTGTCTTTTAGTTATTTCGATGCAAATTGTCCCTGAATTAACATGTTATGAAGGGTTTCAAGAAACCTTTTCTAACATTTTGTTTGAAGGAATAATAAAAATTTGAGATGGTATGTATCTTTAAAGATAATTTTCAAAATAAAATAAAATCAATTACTCATACTACTGTGTCTTTTAGTTATTTCTATGCAAGTTGTCCCTGAATTAACATGTTATGAAGGGTTTCAAGAAACCTTTGCTAACATTTTGTTTGAAGGAATAATAAAAATTTGAGATGGTATGTATCTTTAAAGATAATTTTCAAAATAAAATAAAATCAATTACTCATACTACTGTGTCTTTTAGTTATGTCTATGCAAGTTGTCCCTGAATTAACATGTTATGAAGGGTTTCAAGAAACCTTTGCTAACATTTTGTTTGAAGGAATAATAAAAATTTGAGATGGTATGTATCTTTAAAGATAATTTTCAAAATAAAATAAAATCAATTACTCATATTTACAAAAAAAAATTATTATCGACATTTTTAAATTTAATATGGAATAAGTATATGAAAAAAAAGTTACAATAACTATTTGAAATTTATCATTAGTATATATATATATATATATATATATATATATATATATATATATATACACACACATTCAATAATGTGTGTGTGTGTTTTTATATAATTTTGATTTAAACATTTATTTTATTATTGAATTTCATAGAAATAATATATTATATTGAACATTTTAATTACATGATAAAATACTACAATTTTAATTATTTTATTTTATTGAAAATTTAATTGTTCATTATGATTTTGTTTTTTTAATATAATTGAGGGTTGGATGGGTCCCTCACCCTTTATTAAACTCAAAAGCCCAAATACAAAGAGAAAAAATAGAATCACACATAAGAGTTAAAGTGAACACAAGACTCAAAAAGAGATAGTGAGGACTAGCCCTAAACAACACCATCAATACAAAACAGACCACTAGTAAGCTCAAGTGAATAAAAAAATCCTAACATCTCACAGCATGAACTGAATCATCTATAAACATCAAGTGTCATCCTACCTCGCATGGACAAGAGGGATTTCATAGTCCACTGAGAGCCTTTGTCAATGAAATTTAAAGCATCCATTTGCAAGCACTCGACTTCCATCCTCCTACCTCTTCACTTAAAAGAATCAAATTTGGGAGTGGCTAATAGAGACTTCTTCTGGGAAAGGGTGAGGATTTATGAAGAGGCTAGAATAGGGCTTTTTTGTTCTTCAATCTCATCGACCATTTGCTCCAAATAAAATTGTGGATAATCCATCTATACCTCCACTTTCATTGGGTCTGTCAAAGTAGTCTGCTCTTGAGACTCCAAAAGATTGGATGTTTCCACCTTCTAAATGATGGGATTCCTCTACAAAGACTATGGAATTTGAGCATGATCACCTAGCCTTTCCTCCCCAAAATAAGCTTTTGTAGATGTGGGAGCTTAAATAGAGATATTAACCATAAGAATCATGGTTGAAGCCCTCATAATCCATTTATGAAGTTGGGTTGAGTTGTATCCCTGAGTTCTTGAAAAGGGACAAACAACTATTTCATGCCCTACATTATTAAACCAAAAACATTTGAGGAGAAACCCTTCTAACTCAACTCTTTGACACCAAAAACCATGCTTGGATGAAAACTAGATGAAAGTAACCACAAGGCAAAAGGCATTTAAAAAATACAAACCCTAGATAAGTTTGTTTGATTAACATCCAACTCTTGATCAATCATAATGAAGGAACCCATTATCTCAGAAAGGAGCCTAATAAAATCCAAGTTGCTAAGCACTAAAGGCAAATCATAAAGACATCCAAACAGGGATTCGATCTAACACACTAGAGAAGGAATTGAAGAGAGGCTTCCAAGGGTATAAAATGAGTATCTCTCACCCATGAAACTAAGGCCCAAAAGACCAAAACCAATCTTGATGGTCACTTGTTTAGAACTAAAGGAGGAATAAACCATTATGGAGAACTGCTAGCAAGGGTTGGTTGATACCTTTCTAGGTGGAGTCCATCCAACCAAAAACATTTGACAAAGAAAGATGTGAACCCCAAAATTTTCCCACAAGAGAGCACCGCTCCATATCCAAAGCAAATTGGTCCAAGCCATCATCTAGGAGACAATGTAGAGCAGCCCCAGATGCCAACTTTAGGGGAATGTCCCTTAGACACACCTCTACTTCATGGTTGGGGATGAGTCTTGTTGATGGCCTTCACTTGACTTGACCTTTGCACTTGAACCAGTTGCAACCTCCTTGTTTGCTCCAAGGTCATCTTGAATCCCCACTGAAGCAACTCATCATTTAGCCAATCTAGGGGAAGAAAGTGATTTTTGTAAAGAATGCATAACTTGTAGTATTCATTATAATTGTCAAAGGGGTTCATATATTTTGGGCAACCCTCAAACACTAAAGCACTATTGAGATCTGTTGTGTGATGAGGAGATCTAAGTTCATCTATTGCATCCTTAGCTGCCCTCAAAAGATCTACTCCAACTTGTTTGAATCTCTTTCTAGCCATAGAAACCCTACACCCCCTACCAAGTTTTGTCGACACCTTCCAAATGCCAAATTACCCCTACCATAATGAACAAAATCTTATTGCAAGATAATAAACAAATGGTTTTTATAGACTATAACTAATAACTTATATTTAACATGCATAAACATACAAATAAGGGTTTTATTTAAAGCTAAACAAAACTAATAGTATCCTTTCAGCATGCATAGACATATAAATAGAACAACTCTTAAGAATAAGAGATATACTATCAAAATAATTGTTAATATTACTCAGTTAAGGTGGGGCACATTATTGAAGTTTTATGGGTATTCTTTATTTTCTATTGTAATACCTTTCTAGAAAGATTAGTTCTCCAAAAACGCATTCACCTATTTAACACTTGGTATTGAGGCACTTAGAGATTTAAAATTGCTTTGAAGGCCTTCAATATTGATGTATGATATTGAGGAAGTTAGTCTTACATGCATGGGATGGTTAGGATTCTTCTATCTTCTACCTATTTATACATCTCTATTGTAAAGTATTTAATATAAAATATAATAAAATAATTGATTTATTTCTTGTGTGTATGCTGAATTACTCATCACTGTGGCAATGGATTCATGGAGATATCTTAGTTGAAGAGTATTATTAACTTTATCATGGTGTCAGAGTAGTCTCTAACTACCATTTTTGTAACTATCATTTTCTACATTGTTTGTCTCCTCCTTAGATAAGTTATATGGTTCCTTTTCAAATCTAAGTTTTTTAATTCATATTTAAAACACCTCTATTGTGGAGAATTTATAGTTTGGAGTATGCTTAGATTTGTTCTGTTTAGATATAATCATTCATAATGATTTGTATTTGAGTTTCTTAGATCTCTTGTGTTGGCCATACATTAATCTTTTTGGAGAAATTAGAAAAGTTTTTTTTAATAAAATCGTGACTATCTTACATATTAGTTTTCTCTTCACATAGGTGTTTGATTCAAAATTCTTTCACTGCTGGAAAGAGGACTTCGAGAGGTTTCCAGTAAGTTGTCATAATAAATATTTTGATCAATATCTAAGGATATATTAGGCTCTGAAGTTGACCACGTGATTTTTTTTTATGATTTTTTTATGCATGATCAAGAAAAAAATCAGATCTTGTATTTAAAATGAAAAATTAGCATGGAGGATTGATCTATGTGAAAGATTGTTCTTTTCCTTTGCTACAAATTTATTTCAAATCCACTTTTTATGTATATGGTAGAAATACTTTAATTTTCTCTAAACATTTAATATTTTTTGGTGCAATATTTAATTTTTGTCCCACTTATGATAGGATAACCTTGTAAAAAATATATCTTTTGATTGTTAATTCAAATTCAAGTACTATTTTTTCAAAAGTGTATGCTTTTTTATGTCTGATCTATTGGTGTCATTTATTTTATAAAAATACAATAAAATGTAAAGTGCCAAATTTGAAGGAGCACTATACAATAACCATGGGATATTTGCTCTCTCATTGCAAATTTTAATGCATTTTTTACTACAATTGATTTCCTATTTTTATAATATTTGTCCCACATTACTCTTTCTTAGTCCACATTGTATTACTTATGCCACTCTTACACTTTGCACTATCTCAGATGTATTTTTGGATGAGTCTATCATCCTTTGCATGTGATTTATAGGTTATCATGTTTGTTAGTTGATCATTTCAAGTGTTTTTGCATACATGATGGTTTTTTTTCCATTTTCATTCTCTTTCATCAGCCCACAACATGTTCTATTCTAGTTTGTGCATTGACACTTTATCACACTTATAGTTTGTGTCATGTCTCCATCAAGGCCCCTTTCTTAGCACCTTGCCTTCTTCTATGGAGACACATTTTTTGCTCCCTTATATTTGAAGCATCTCTCATGATACTTGACGGTTTTTTTGGTAAGTCGGCTTTATCTTTGTTTGGAGCTATTCTAGTGAATACTATTGTATTCCTTGTTTTGATTTAGTATTTTTTTGTGTATGAAATATATTATACTCGTACTAATTTATAAAGTGTCATAGAGGGTTTGTTAATTCAGCATTGTCTACCCTCATATGTTTGTGTGCTCTATTTTGAGCACCTATTCACATCTTTAGTTACTTGTCTCTTCCATCACCACCATGGGCCATCATCTTTCCAAGACCTTATCTATATTTTTGAAACCACATTTTTAATATTTGATAGTCTTACATAGCTTGAAATGTATATATTTTGGTGAATCCTATTATCATCTTGTCTTCTTTGATAGTTCGAGAGTCTCTTTCATCATGATATAGAGCTATTCTAGTGCATATAATGTTAGCTTGTTAGGTATTTGAGTAGTGGATTCAGACCACTCATTCAGACTTTTTTCATCCACTCTACCCATTTAACATTATGGGGAGGGTGTACATACAGCGTTTTTTATCATCAATCCACCTAGTTAACAATATGGGAGGGTTTGGTGTAGATGTTGCTTCTTAGGAGTTGAGTGTTCCCTATATCTAGTATTACTTTATAGTACTCTTTTGCACTTTTGTCACCATTGAATGTCTTTTTGATTGAAACTATTTTGATGAAGCCTAGAGTCATTTGTTTTTATGATCGAGTAGTGGATTTAGACAACTCATGCATATTGAGTTCCTTTTTGACTTTCAAGTAATTGGAGTATGGACTACTTCATCATCATATTTGGGAGGAATTCAAGCTCTCTCTTTTTTTTTCTCTCTTTTAGAGGGGGGAGTTTTTTCCTATAAATTTTCTCTTTTTTATCTACTTTATGAGATATATACATATATTGTTCACTTTTTTGAGTTTTTTACTCTTTCTTTATACATGGGTATCTTATTCAGGCACTTTGTTTATCATAACCCATATGAGGATTGTTACTTATCTTCATGACCTTCTTGATGATTCTTATAGTAACACCATTATGGTATCCCCAGTAGTGACACTAGTATGGAAACTCCAATAGTCTTTGTGCTCACTTGTCACCATATTATTGGAGAGTATTCAAGTAATACTTCTTTAGGTTCATCATTTTACCTAGTATTATAGAGTGTAGTGTTCATATTAAGTGATTCTCATATTCAAAACCATTCCTAATTTGACTTGGTGGTTACAATGACTTGACATCTATGTACTATGGTAAAAGATGGATTGGCATCCATAGGGACACATGGATTCACACTGCATCTTTTCTTGTACCCACCTAGGCTACGCTTAGGTGGGGGTTTGATATAAGATATTGCTTTCATACTCTTTAGCTTACTTAGGTGTTATTTACTTTGGATATATTTATCCTACATTTTTGAGGATGATGAGTTTATTTCTTACTTCTACTTATATTGATAAAGTTAGTCCCACATGCATGAGATGGTTAGGATTCTCCTATCTTCTATCTATTTGTACATCTCTATTATAAACTATTTGATATAGAATAGAATAGAATAATTAGTTTATTTCTTATGTGTATGCTGAAGTACTCATGGCTATGATAATGGTGTGTTGGAAAGATTTTAGATGAATATTATTGTGAACTCTTTCATCTAATTCCCATTTATTCTATATTAATATTCCTAAAAAAAATTATAAAACTAAATTTTTACTCTTATGTAATGGTCTGAAGTCATAATCAAAATTAATTGTCCCCATTGGGATGTTTTAGGATCCATTGCATCTAGGTCTATAACCAAATATGATATTTGTTGTTGAATATGACTCTTAGTTAACCACTTTCCTTGGTTACAAAGTTATCCTACATTGATCACTTTATATAATGAAATTTGCTTATTCTTAGTGTCTTTTACCACTATAAATGAATTAATCAACACTAAATGGCATTGTAGTCAAGATTTGATTTTATGACTTGTAACTATTCACCAATATGTGAAGCATCCAAAGAGGGTGGGAACTATAACTGCAAGAATTATACATTTAACATTAGATGTAACGTAAGATAGGATGGAAAATTTAGCTATAATTTATTAGTGCCCTGGTTAGGTTCATATCAGAGAGATTTGAGTTTCCTATTTGGATATTTCAAACATCATTTTTGTAAATAATCTTATACCTTATCACCAACCCAAAACTAATGTTGGTCATGGTGTTTCTTACATTTTTAGCTAGATTTTTGTAAGATTTCATACACCTTCTTTTGGATTTTTTGGATGTGCTAAATAAATTTTATGGCATTCTCAAATTATTTATTTTCATTGGGAGATACTTCTTACACTACACGAGATAATGCCACATCAATGAGGTATAGTGGCTCAAATCCAAGATAAACCTGGAAAGGGATGTGTCTTATGGAGCCATAAAGGGCTCGATTATACCTATGCCAGATGTATGGTACACTATCATCCCATGTCTGTGGATATTTTGAGTTATATATGTTCTAAAGTACAAGCACAATAATATGGTTAATGACATGTTTTCACATATATCTATGGATGAGATGAGGTGGACTTGGTCAATTTCATGTCCATCATGGACCATCATGTAGACCAAAAAATGTTAAGAAAATTATTGTCCCTATTTGACACAATAGTATATGATAAGCTAAAGTAGACCCAAACATGCTCATAGTAGAGTCTTCCAATTTATTTATTTTTGTTCCCATTTATATAAGGAACCAACACTACCATCTTTGATAAATTTTCAATTAGAAAAGGAACACATACATGACCATTCCTAGTCATGGGAAACTGAGTGTCATGAAATCCATTCAAACTAACTCCCAAAGTTGATTGAAAATTAATAGAGGTGTGTGAATCCATTTTTTTATCAAATAATTTTCCATTTTCACATGCTCTACATGATTAAATATACCTTCTCACATCATGATGAAGATTCATCCAATAAAAGTATTTATTTAACATTGAAACTATTCTTTCCAACTTGAAGTTTCATGAACTTTAATGTAGTGTGCCTCCCAAATCATATCTTTTTGTTCTACTCTTAGAATATATAGGTGTCACAAGTGACACAAAGTGAATTTCTATAGATGGTACTTTTTAACTTTTTTTCAATTATCTAATTCTTGATTTATGGTGGGAAACTCAATATATCTACATTAAAACATTGCTCATCTAGAAGTCTCATGGAAAAATGAATCTAGGAATGATGTTAGTGGTGTAATTAGAGGGGGGATTAAGTAGTATGTAGTCTAATTGGAACTACCTTTCTCGTGCCTAATATCAAAGTGAATATGTTATAGATAGGTAGACCAATTATAATGGAGATCAATCTATAACTTGCCCTAGGTCTTCATGAAATAAAAATGCTTGTGATTTGTGTGAATGATAGTCTCCATTCCTAGAATTTAATTCTTATGTTGCCTGCATACAAAAATTTATTTATTATATGTAAGATACTACATATGGCATCTATGAATGTTTCACTATGGCACCTATAATTGGTTTCTTATGTTTGGTGAAAATTGCATGAAGTGCATATTATTTAGCATTTGATTTAATCTCAAAGAATTACTCTAGATATCATATGATGCTAAGAAAAGTCACCATTTCAATTCCTCAAAATATTTTAATTGTGATGTGTTCCACACAAAATTTGATTTTACCTCCCCCTATAGTTTTTTGGTTTAAGGGCATTTCAAGATGAGAGAATCCAAGTACAAAATAAAGATAAACTTTGGCATACCCAAAAAAACTCGTGAGTTTTGTAATTTTTTTTGTGTTAGACGTTCTATGATGATTGTAATATTATCTAGGCCAATGTGTACACCATATTTTTTAATGATGTATCCTAGATATTGTACACTTTACAAATAAAAATATCACTTATACCTATTTACATAGAGCTTGTGATTACACATGGTGCCCAAATTGTTTTGAACCTAATGGAAGTGCTCTTCCCATGTCTTTCTAAAAATAAGGATTTCATCCAAGTAAACAACCACAAATAAATTAATGAATTGTCATAAGACATCAATCTCTATATACATAGATATTTTTAGTCATATAAAATGTCCAAATTGATAGTTTGAGTGTGGCTTGTGACATCCTATCCATAGCACCTTCTTGCATGCCTTTGTGACCCTTTTAGACACCTTTTTGCTCATTACCAGTCATCTATAGACTTATGAACCTTGATTATAGCTTGGTCAGAGTCTATTTCTAAGGCTAATTATATCACTCCAAGTCCTGAAACTATAGGACAGAACCATACCTGGACTATAGCACCATACCCTAGGGTGCCCCATTTTTGACACTCCTATCCAATCACATTTTGAGCCCAAATGGTCATTTCCATCTGATTCCTATCCTTCATCATGTCGGCCTAGTATGAATATATTTAACCCATGACCAATAGTTCCCTATATTAACCCATTCAAAGATAATTTACAAAGGGAGGTGATAAATCTTACAAAGCAAGCAAGAATATAAACAAACCACTTAGGTAAACTTTCCTATTCTCTACATACAATCACCCAACATAGCTGCAAACACATTCTCACACTAGTCCCTAACCACCTCAAGCACACTCAATTTAGTATTTTTGCACTATTGCATAAAAGACATCAAGTGGGAGAACTACATATGGCTTGGTCCCTCTTTGGAGTATTGGTATGTAGGCAATGTGCCCACACAAGGGGTGTGGATCACACGTTCAGTGCACCTTACACACACTAACCCCCCCCCTTTTCAAGTGATTCAAATCTTGTTTTATCAATCATGATGAAGAGTTAGGGTTTTAAGATTAAAATAGCTCTACAGTGAGTTTTATTGACATTTAACATTTGAAATTTCATAGGTGGGCTCACACAGGAACAATGCAAAGAACCCAAAAAAATAGGTCTTTATGAGTAGTTTGGACAATAGTAGCAAAAGAGGACAACAAAACCAGCCCCTAGGGTGTCTCGTTTTCGGTGGTCCTATCCTTTTACCAAACAAAATCTATATTCTAATTTATGACATTATCTCAATCTTGCATAGCTAGTTTCTGATCCTACAACATCTATTTCAGCCTATTTTAAACTAAGTTATATTTCTCTTAATTTATTACTATTTTTTATAAAGGTAAAAAAGATAGATAAATTATACAAATCAAGATTATAATTATTGCAATATTATTTAATGATTTATAATCTAGACCCTTAACTAAAATAATAATAAAACTCTATTATTCCAAAAGTAGTTAAATCATTTGGTCAACCTGACTTACTTCATTTGTGCATAAAAACACTAGAAACCCTAGGGAAAATTCCTTCTAATTTTTTCCAATATTTTTAAGATGTTTCTTGAATATTTAAATTAAAATTTTACATGTACAAAATTTATTACATGAAAAGATCATAACATTAGAAAATTATATTATAATATAAAAGCCTCAAAGGCACCCTCATTGCAATCATGTATATGCGCCTTCACTTAGTCAATTGGTTGCAAGCAATGTTACATATAAAAACAAAAAATCACAACAAAGTCACTCTACAACTAGTGATTCAAAAATTATTCAAAGATCAAATAAGATTTTAGGTGAGGTACTAAGGGAAATGATTAAATCTAAGTTGATCAAACTACCTCATCTACATCCAGTGAGAAGATCCAAATATTATTATGCATTTCATAAGATGCATGGGCATCACACATATTCATGTTTGGCATAGAAAAAACACATAAAACATATAATTGCTAATGAGGACCGTATACAAGGTAAATTAGTCAAGCAATCTATAGTGACATAGGAACACACTCACAAAGGGTCAAATTTAAAAATAGTATAAAATTGGTTACCAAAGCATAACTTAAAATAATAAAAGGATAAAAAAGCAAAATCAAAATAACAAACAGTACCAAAAGCATAGGTAAGGCAAAAAAAGATGAAAATCTACCTCTCTAAAATGAATATCAACTTTCAAAGTAGTATGGGTTTGGTCAAAGATATCTACAATAGTTTGATTATCAAGGTCAAGGGTTGGTCAAGTAGGCTCAGGGCATCACTACTCCCATTCTAGCAGTTGATAATGTTTGTCATCAGGATTTGGGATTTATTGAACATTTTAAGGAAAATCATTCATAGACATAATTTATCAAAGGAAATGATCCAGATACAACAAAAGTCAACACTAGCATTCCATTGGTTCAAGATCAAGATAATAATTATGAGTGGAACAATATAGGTTATTTTGATTTTAAAGATACTGATAATGAATCCAAATATTTAGAGTCATATTCACAGTCATTCCCTCATGCTTCATAATCATGCATGATTCCTTTGTTTGATATAGGACACCATGATAGGGAGTATCTTATGGGACTCGTCAGTTAGTATCATTTCTTCTCAATCTTTCTTGTACAAGCTTATTTTCAATTTATTTTGCATAGTCTCCTTGTGATTGATTGTACATAAATTATTTCAAAAATATCAAAAACATTCAAATATGTCAAAATATCAAAAACATTCAAATATGTCAAAAATACAAAAACATTCAAATAATTCCAAATATAAAAACATTCAAATATGTCAAAAATATAAAACATTCAAATAAATCCAAAACACTAAAAACATTTCAATTGTATGCATTATCCATGCTTTACATTTTTACTGCCATGCTAGACTTACATTTTTTTGTTCTATGCTATCGTATGTCGATTTATCTACATTTCCATGCTTCACTTGATCTTCTTTGAGTGTGTGTAGTGACACCTAGACCCTTGATTGCTTCACTCTACCCATTGAGGGAGCATCCTACTTCTACATTTGAGATATACATAGATATGTATACCCACTGAGGGCATCTTCTAGATGACTACACCATCCTGGTTATGTCATTCCTACACCACACACTCTAGTTATCTTGATGATGTACATTACTTACTAGCTTACACAAATTATTCTATCAACTTTCACTATTATATAGCACTTGTGTGTTTCTTAGCATATACCTAGTCTTGTACTCCATGTCTTGCATACTTTCACTTCTTTCTTTGATTTTTTATATACAATTGTATTTCTAGAATTTGCATGCTTTCCTTTCTTACTTTACATAGCTAGATGTGATTGCATTTATCAGTTCCTATTTTATATCTTGTGTGTGCTTGTTGACCAATTTTTGCTCCTACAGGGCAAAATTGGGTACCCCCTCCTTTTTCTTTATAAAGAGTCTTTCACATCCATGATTTGGCTAAGTCATCCCTCAGCGACCTTGTGCAAAATACCCCTATCAAACCTATTCCATGAAAAATCCAAGTGTTTTCTCATTTTGATTATCCAAGTGCATTTCAGGTTTGTCAAGTACAGTTACTTCACCTACAACAGTGCATTTCAGGTTTTAAAAATAACTTAACCTATAAAATTTCCATAAGCTAAGTCACTTGTAAAACTCGATTTGGTCTTCACAGACCAAATCAAGTTTTCCAAATGACTTTACTTATGAAATTTTCATAAGTCGAGTTGCTTAATAAACCTAATTTGGTCCTTGTAGTGTTATTCAGATTTTGCAAGCATCTTTAATTATAAAGGTTTATAAGTAAATTCACTTACAAAACCTGATATGGTATTGACAGACCAAAGTAGGTTTTCCAAGTGTCTTTACTTATTTTCCTTATTCTCTGAAGTCGATGTGAAACCTGAAGTAGAAGCTCCAAGGAGTTTTGAAATGGTCTATCAAGAAGGAATCAAGTTTTCAAAGTGATTTTAATTGAAAGCTTCATGAGTTGTTTATGCTGAAGAACCTGGTTT
The DNA here is from genome assembly GCA_037957365.1 of Torreya grandis. Taxonomy (NCBI): domain Eukaryota; kingdom Viridiplantae; phylum Streptophyta; class Pinopsida; order Cupressales; family Taxaceae; genus Torreya; species Torreya grandis. The sequence continues at coordinate 959,572 of JARHVA010002738.1, read as the reverse complement.
GGTCTAGCATGCTCGCCAAGGAAATGAATTTCTTTGGAGGACACCAAGCAAAGGAAGTGGACTTTCACTTTTCTGAAGGAAAATTTAAGAAAGGTTGAAGGGTATGTTTGAGGTAGAATGGACCTTATGGAGGGATTTTCATCGATAAGAGGACCTCTTCAATTTTCCTAAGGGTCATTTGCAGGATTCCTGAATGGTATGTACCCATGTGGAGGGTACTTGGGTGGCACACAGGACCCTTATAATTCTTATAAAAGGCAACTCTAGACTCAAAGTGTCCTTGTAGAGGGCATCTTGGTTGGTGGTAGGACCCAATCAAAAGTTTTGAAGGGATATTTTGAGGCACAAAGTGCCCTTGTAGAGGGCACATTGAGAAAGATGAAGGCCATTTTAGAAATCTCGAAGGGCACATTTGGATGAAATAAACCCTTGTGGAGGGCATCTGGGTAGGAAAAGAGACCATTATAATTTCCCTAAAGGGTAATTTGAGAATCCAAGTGCCCCTACGGAGGGCACCAAGAAGAAGTGAAGAACAAAGACAAAAGGCCCGAAGGGCACGTGGCCTTCAAGAAAAGAAGCAATCAAAAGAAAGAATTTCCTCAAAAAATATGTCTAAAGGAAAGCATGGAAAAACAAAGGAGGAGGCCGAACAAACCAAAAATCATGAAGGATGAATTCCTTCAAACTTTTATCCGAAGGAAATTAGGAAACAAAGGCTGCCAAAGAGCCAAAGATAATAGAAGGAAAAGAGAGGAACCAATCAAGAATTCCTTTGAATAAAATGTATGAAAGAATTACATCAGACATTTTATCTGAAGAAATTCATCGATTACAAAAGCCCAAAATTCGACACCCAAATCAAACAAAGAGAAGGCCAAAGTAAGGAAGAAGAAGAGATAGAAAGAAATCAAGTGTCTAAATAAAACAAGACAAAGAGTGAACAAGAAGAAGAATCTGTGGAAAAGAAAAAGGGTAGAGACCGCCAAGAACCTGAAGGCCTGAAAAGTCAAAGACAAGCCAAGAAGAAGGCAAGGCAAAGGAGAAGGTAAGGAAGAGACAAAACATGGGAAAAGTACAAAGTGGAAAAGATAAAACTCATAATTGTTCCAATTCTTGACAAAGACAAAGGGAAAAATTAAGGACCAATCAAAACAAGACAAGTAACATGAACAACTTAGCAAAAAGGAGTCAATACATTTAGGTGGAAAATATCTACCAAAAACCAATAAATAGATTAGTTTTATAACTATAGAGGAGATCAACCCATGTTTTCATGCTTCACCATTAATGCATAACCAATTGTACCTAGCATTGAAGAGAGCATGCTCCAGCCACAATAACTCAGGGATGTCTTTATCAGTTGTTAGGAGTATCCCATGATTTTGTAAGCCTAGTAAAGCAAGGTTGGTGGTTTGGACATCTATAACATGGCTCTCCCATATGTAGTTTGAAGAATATGGTAGAAGCATGGTCTCTTGTCTCAGAAGTGTTTGACTCCAACATGGGTCTCTTTTCCTTGTTTTGTAAATGTCTTGTTTTATATAATTGTAACTTCTCATTTTGATAAAAAAATATCTCAGCTTATATGGTGAAGCCTTGTAGGAATTTACCTTGAATCAAAAATAGCATTTTACCTCCATTTGAGTTTAAACTTTTGTATATGTCTATGGTTTTGATCTTATGTCAAGTCATTTTATTTCATGCTTTCATAGTTTGAATCTAACATATCTAGTTTATTATGAGTTCTTCTCTTGTAGGTCAACAAGAAGTTTCAAGAATAGAGTATAGGTGCATGTGAATAGGCTATCCATAGTGTGTCTTAGAACACCTCTAGTATTTCTCCCTCCCTGTATCTCCATAGGACCCCCTGTTGAAACACTGATGTAGGAAAGGTTCTCTTTTGAATGAAGTGTATGCTTGCTTATCTCTAACGTAAAGTGTATGTCAAAGCTAAGTAAATCAAACATTTTGGTGCATCACCACTTTACCGTAGGTTCTAATTTCAATATTTCTCTCCCTTTTCATCCCCTCATTGTTAGCAGTAGGAAATCTAGGGCCTCAAGGTGCATCAAAGGGAGCTAGCCCCTAATCTAGAGATTCATCCCTCATGTTTGTAACCCACATCAAGAGGGATCTCTCCATTGTGTCATGTGGATGAAGAGAGTCGAGCCTCCCTTTAAAGGGTACAATCCACTATATCAATAATTTTTGGCATGCCTAATGGGATAGTTTGTCCAAGGAGTTAAAGTATTTTTTGGTGTGTTAATTAACCAATCAACCTTTGGAGGCATTTCAACCAATACCAATGATGACTCTGAATTGAATCAGCTAGTTAACCAGTCCTGGTGCCATCAAAAAATCACATTTTAGTATGTATAATCCCATTGCTCAGTAGCATGGGCCTTGTGTTCCTTCATATAACTTTGATCAAGCTCAGGTTGTTCATGGAATCACCTCAAGTATCTCTCCTAGTTGCCCTTCACTTAGTGTAAAGGAAATAATGCTAGAGTTTGAGAAGCAAGTGATGAATATATATAGATTAGAAGAGAAGAATAGATATCAACAAGAGCTTATGTAAAAAGATGAGTGCTTGTTTAGGTAAGCTCAGGCCTTGCAATCCATGAAGGAGGAAGTATCAAAATGGAAGAGTCCATTCATTCAAGGAAATCAACCTTGTGTGCATTCTCCCATTCCAAAGAAGTCCCTTCCTATTCTAAATAAAGTCCCCTCCTGTGGACCAAATCCTTTCTACCAAATAGCACTTGCTCACTCTAGCTCATCTGATGCATTAAACACTCTTACTCTTAATCCATTGCACCTAGATTTTCAACACCAAAGGGCATTAGAGCACCCTCCCATGGAAATGAACCTTCTCAATTCTTTATATTTTGAATCCTCCTTTGAAGGGAATCATCCTATGACTTTTTCAAAATAACATGTCTCTCCTCAAGAAACTCTTCCTATGCATCAACAATCTCTTCCTAGTCTTCCTCAACCTCTTCAAGTCTTTCAGCATGATGTCAAGATTCCAAGTTGGAGGAGGGAATACCATGAACCAAATTAGGGCCTTAGAAATGATGAAGATGTTGCCTATTCTCAATAGAATATTTTTAGCCCCAAGGTCATGAGTTGGAAGGAAACAATAGAATCATGGGGTAGGAAAGAGGAGGAAAAATGTTTTGCTCAAACCCTTGAAGAAGGTGAACCTGCTCATGGTGATCCTCATGATCTCCAAGAAAGGCTCTTCCAAGAGAATATAGCCAGGCAAATTGTAGAGTTGGAGTCTAGAATGCGGTTCCTCAACCAAGGTGTGATGGATGGTTTAGACCAAACAATAGATTCCATGTCTAAATGCAACCCATCTACACTCCTTTAAGAGATCTATCAAGCCACATCTAATGTAGATGAAGTGTTGTCCAAATGGAAGGAAGAGAATCATTCAATTATGGATCAAGGATTGCTTCCTCTTCCACATGAGTTTGTCCATAAACCCTCCACTCCATTCCTTCTCAAGGAGGAACCTATTTTGAAAGACGTAAGTGAAGAAGAGAGGATCTAATTTATAGCTACCCAAGAGGCTATCAGGAGTGACAATAAGGATGAGATCATCATGGATGCTCACTTTGAGGATATCATCAACAATAGAGATGACATAGGTCATGCATAAAAAGAGGTTGACAAACTCTATTTGTCAACAATGGATGATGAGGAATGTAAGCATGGTGAGCTCTCTCCTCCCTTGTTTGATGGACTTCCTTGTTGCTTTGATGAGGAGAATGACCATGCCATGGGACCCGAGTTGGAGGAGGATCAGGAGCATGTCTTTGAACAACTATAGACTCTTATTTTTTAGCAATAAAAGGAGAGGCATGTCCATCTTGATGAAAGCTTTGAAGAAGAGAGCCTTAAGCAAGAAGGTGACGTTCTATGGGATGAGCAAGCAATTTGTGATCTCACTTCAGACATCACAATAGTCACCCTTCTTCAAGAAATCCATGATGAAGCAGAAGATTAGATTGATAGGATATTCAATAAGGTAGAAGGGAATAAGTCAATACATGATGCATATCAAGGGGGTTATGAGCTAGATGAGCCCTATGGTGATGAGCTAGTAGCCATTGACTTCTTAGTGAGATACACTAGCGTGAAGGGCCAACATGAGGTAACCTTCCAAGAATAAGATGAATACATATATTTTGGAAGCATGTTTGACCTTGATTCATTTGGATACAAGCCAATCAAGGTGGTAGACAAGAAGATCATGTCACCAAGTCTCTATTCCATTCAGCCACTTGTTTAGAACCATAAGTTTTCTTCCCATGAAGGAGATTTAAGAAGTTTTCCCTTTGATCTAGGAGGGAGAAAAATATATCTATTTAGTTATACATAGTAGTTTGCTTTCATTTGTGTGTCTTTCATTTCCCTTAAGTGTTGTTGCACACATGTGTGTAGTTTTTGAGCCTTTGTTGTATGTGTTTTCCTTTGTGTTTGAGATAAAATCTTTGTTGGTTCATAGGTCTTTACAAGGTTATTTTTAACTTCTCCAAGATCCATCTTAACTCCATGCCCAAT
>JARHVA010002738.1:942500-950000 GCA_037957365.1 Torreya grandis | reverse complement strand
ATAAATTAGGTTTATTCTCTTGGCATCTAACCAATTCCCATTAAGTGTCCATAATCAAGTATTCCAATAGTCATTCTATAGAGTGCTTATCTACCATGTATTTTTGTTTAACTAAAAATCTCAACATAGAGATAGTTAGGTGATTCAAGATCCATATAGCTTAGTCATAGAGTAACACCTTGACATTGTGGTATCAAAGGTCTTACCTATCCTACGAGTGTGATTCACAAAAATAGTCAATAATGGTTTTGATCAAGGATCTTTATACATGATTTAATATAACAACCACAACCTTTATGTGATTTTAGTTTCTATCGTATAGTTTCACATTCTTAAAGTGTTCATTTGTGCCTTTATTCAAGGTCTGTAAAATTTAATGTTTAGGCCATAATGATTTAATTCTAGTTGAATTCCTTATAATTAAACTAGCATGTTTACCCTCATTGGTCATAGGTTAGTTCTTAACTAATGGCCCCATTTCTAACTATATTATATGGCAAAAATGGAAAAAGTCCACCTACCATAGGAATACATATCTTACAACTATAATATAATATATTAAATATGTCTATCTATTCATAATCAACTAAGTATTCATTCCTAATAGAAGGAGAAACATAAGTTTAAAGGTCTTATTTTATCCCCTAAGCAATTTATTATTAGATTTGTTTTATATCACTAGTATCACTTCTTTTTTTTAAATAAAGTAAAAGGAGTTTAAAGGGGCTTAGCACATACACACTTGATTATAAGGATTGCTTACTTGTTTTTATTTGATCTTATAATGATCATGAGATGATGCCAAATGATGGGATGTTTTTGGTACCCTGATCCACCTGACTACCCTCATTGTGTTTGGATAGATGACATAAGGTGTTACTCAAGAGAACTTCTTCTTACTCATTCCACTGATCCATGTATAAGCCATTGAAGTGAGTTTAGCCTTGTTTAGCAACAAAATATTGTGATATTATATTCCATTGAGAAATTATAGAATAGAGTTATGTCATGATATCTTCTTCCCCCTTTAGTGGATTATTTTTTTCATTTGATCCTCCACTAAATAATTATCCCCTTCTTAGAGTATCTTGACAACCATTCATTGTTGGAACCACTTCCTTGTTATTTACAAAAATCACATTTAATTCAGGGATGGTGTACCTCCATCTATTCTAATTTTTTTGGTTTCTTATGGCCATCTCCTTTATCTGTTCACATTTATTTTCTTGTTGTTGTTTGTTCGATTATGATTTATTGTTGCAGTCTCCTACTTCCTACTACACGTAGATCACTATCATCTTAAATATTTTCCAGTAACTATTATCTATTTTCAACTTGATTTTTACCCTTATGTTTATTGTTCACTTATATATTTAATACATGTTGACTATTATCCATTGTGGCTACCATGTGGATGATAAATTCTTCTTTTTTTCAATCATATTCGTACCAAAAGGCTTCTTTATTTTAGTTTGTCTCTAAGTATTTTTCACCATTGTTGCGACTATATGGATTATGGTTCACTCAATGATAGTTCACACTTATCATCTAAATGGATATCATCCTCCCATTTTTTAATCACATTTCCTTTTCACTTTACCTCATGTATATGTGGATTATTATCCACATTTAACCATAATGTATTTTCTTCTATATATGCTACCCTAGCCAAATATGTTGAGTGTCCATGTGGAGAATAGACCACATAAAGTAGATAGATATAAGTATTTTTCAAATATAAATACCACTATTTGGATCTCTCATTCTATCCACATTAACGCAAACTATCACTTAATGGACTCAATGCAAACCCTTACCTCCATATCTTATCATTGGTCTATAAATAGCATGAGAATACAACTGAAACATGTGTTCCCTACACATAGACCAAACTCATAACAATATGTATATGGTATGAAGTGATATACCCAAAATAATTATATACCACAACCATAATCATATCTCTCTTTTTCCATGATCTAATATGAAATAGCCAAACAATGCATGAAATAAAATGTGGCATGTAATCATATAAATCGCTAAATCAATAATCCAAATCTAGATTAATATTAACCATGGTCCTATCTAAGTTGATGCTATGAGGATGATGAGAAGACTCTTGAGGAAAATTGGAGTCAAACATATTCATAATGAACTCATGGCGAATACATAGAGATATTAAACTATAAAATAATATTGTTCACGCTCACTCCATATATCTTCTATTATTTCAAAGCCATACATGAATTCATTTATATAGGAAAGTCATTCCTATAATTGGGGAGATCATATCTCCACCATAATCTCTAACAACCCTATAATAACTCATACTAATAATAACCAAACTAAATAAATCACCCTGTATATTATTGTTATGTTTAACAATAATATACCAACAAAACTCTAATAATGCAATATCAATAATTATGTTATTTACAATTAATAATGTGAACATACCTCAGCATTCACCCTCTGGTGAAAATTATTAATCATATCTACATCCCTTTAATGTGAACATGGGGAAAACAACTCTCTCATATCTATACCTATACTCATGATTTGGTGATTTTAGAGGACAATCACAAACCTTACATGATGGTTTTACAAATCACTGACCAACAAGTAAAAATAATGGTTTTACAAGTGGCTTACCACAAACCATAAAACAATGGTTTTACAAGTGTCTTATCACAAACTACATCACAGTGTGCAATATAGTTTCTATTTCTCATAACTATCATATTTCAGAGAAGTTACATAGGAATATACAGTTCACTTATGACAAATGTGAACATGCATACATCATCTATTCTTATTTCAAATCACACCATGTTGAAAATAACACACCACACAACTAAAAACCAAATATGCCACTAAATCAAAAAGTGGCCCCATCTCTAGTGATTAACGAGAGGCTATGAAACCTCTAGCCTCCATTTCCTCCTTTCTCTAGTATTAGCTACTTACTTAGCTGATAAAGTCTTGAAAATTAATTGCATGTCACTTTGAATGGAATGGGGTCCCCTCCATGAGACTGAGACATTTGACATTTGACTCAAGATGTCGCATACAAGCGAAAATATGTTATTTACAATCATTTTTTTTATTTTTAACACTTTGAATTTTAATATTGACATAAAATAGATTAAGAACTATTGACATGAACTGAATGACTCAACTATACAATATGGCTTTTGATAATAGGTGAATTTTTTATTTTGACAATAAATAATGACTTTAAATTTGTTTGATGATATCTTATATAAGATACAAAATACATTCAAAATAACTAGAGACTTCGCTAATAAGAATAAAATTGCATTGACACTAGATACTTGACACTTTTTATTTTTTACAAATAACTTTAACAAAAGTGACATTAAACAAAAGCAAACTTTTGCCGAAGACTTAAACCGAACCATTAATTTGTGAAAACTTAATCACAAATATTAATCTTTTGTCTCAAAATTTAAACCCTAGCAAAAGTCATGACTCATAAACATATTTTATTGATTTCTCATGGGATTTGATTCTGCCACCATATTTGCATAAAGATCACCACTCATTGGATTCCATGCTTCCACTGTGGGTGCAAGTATCCCTCAGAGAATGTCAGATGCACATAATATTATACTGCAGAGAATGACATGTTCCAGGTCTACGTTCAAGCATTTGAGCATGTGTTGGTGGTGTCACGGTCTGGATCTCAATGACAAACGATTTTTGTGCAAAATGTATGTATGCACATAGAGGTGTGTGGGCTGTGCGCATGTCGAGCATGTAGAAACACTTTAGACATATCAAATGTCAATGGCGTATCTGCATCTGGAACCAAATTGTGACATAGGTGAATCATGCATGCAAAAAGCATAATAAAAATAACACTTCACGGAACGTTCTTTACTGTATTGCAAATCAGTTTAGAAACTATTGTGTATGAAGCGACAAGAAGACTTGCAACCTGATTTGATGTAGTTGTAAATTCGAATATCGGTTCATAGAAAGCCTTGTATAGAATTAATGAAGTGCACAGCCATTGCATAGACATATATTGAATGCCATTGCACATCTTGCATGGAATGTATGTGGACAAAGATGAATGCAAATTTAGATTAGTTGATTCAAATAGAATGTTATTAACAATGATTTGCACTGTTGAGCATTGGAGCAGGTCGTACGAAGACTGGGGAACAAGAAACTATATATGGATGGGTCTGTATGTCTTTGGGAGGACTGATCTAAAAGAACATAAAGATATTTACCACTAGTCTGCAATCATTTTTCTTGACTAGCATGAGATGCCACCAACAAATTATGCACAGGGCCTCATACATCACTCTCAAAATAAGTGCAATGTCGCCAATCAGATACTATTAATGCTAGTGCAAGCATCCATGGACTGGATGAAGACAAAGCTCATCAGAGGACTCTCATAGCTAATGGAAATCACCTGCTATAATATCAGATCTTGGGGAAAATCAGAGTCAAGCATAAACTTAATTCATATTGAACTCATGGGGAATACATAAATATATTAAACTATAAAATAATATTATTCTCTCTCACTCTATATATTTTCTTTTATTTCAAAACCATACAGGAATACATTAATATAGGAATGCCATTCCTATAATTGGGGAGATCATATTTCCACTATAATATCTCACAACCGTATAATAATTCATACTAATAATCACCTAACTAAAATAGATTACCCCATATATTGTTGTTATGTATAAAAAAAATATACCAAAAAAAATCTAATAACGTAATATCAATAATTACGTTATTTATAATTAATATTGTGAACATACCTCAACAAAGACTAAGGAAGATGATCAAATTTACAACTTGATTGAGAAATTAAGCCTACAAACCTAATTAGCTTTCTTTATAAAAATTTAAGACAAATAAAATATTTATTGATCTAAAAAGTATTTATCAATAACATGTAATGTTATTCCAACTTATCCAATTGATCTTGGGATTTGTATTTGCTTTAAAATTTAAAATATGTTAAAACATGGGTTTTTAGGCCTAGGAATTAGGACTATTGACCATGTTTTTAGGATATATTTCTATTTAATAATATAAAAGATCTAAAACAAATAGTAAAACCTCACATAAATCCTAACACACCTTCCTTTCAAGTTTCATCACATTTGGCCAAGTAGTTTTTGAGATATTAAGGTTTTAGTGTTGTAAATAGGGGGGTTTCGGCCTTGTCTTTAAGACTACAGTATGAGTTTTGTAAATATCTTGAGCTATAGATGTTATAAAACCTTTAAATCACCTTAAATTTTTAAAAAATATACTCATATATCTATCCATCAATTTTCATCAAATTTTAAGGGTTGGTTTATAAGTTGTGAGGTTTTTAGTACCTTCAAAACCCTGGTTTATTATATGACGCTGAGAGCATTCCAAAAAGCCTAATTTAAGTTATAGATATATTTTTTTCAATTATTTCAGCTAGATATGGTCTGAATTACTATTATCCTCCTCTTTCACATTAGTTTCTATTTAAATAAATCTAAAAAAACATGATTTTAAAGCACTTTTCTAATTAAAAATGACCTTCTATGACTCAAAATTTGTGTACTTTCTCCTAAAGCTTGTAGTATGCTTAGAAAATATTTTAAACTAATGATTATGACCTAAAAACAAAAAAATACATTTACTTACATATGATAAGATAATTTATATATAAATACAAACTCAAAAATCCATATTTCATTGCTTTGAGTACAAAACATGAATACAATCGTGTGTAGACACTTGTTTTCCTCATTTTCTTATTTTCTTCACCTCTCGTTTGTTTCTTTCACATTTTCAAAGAGATTTTTCTAAGATATAATACCATCTAATTTAATTACACCTTTTTTAGGTTTCTTTCACTAGGTCTTTTAGGTCTCCTGGAGGCTTTATATCCTTCTTGTACTTATGACCTTCTAGATTCAATCATTTCTTACACTAACCTTCTTGATTATTTTTAAAATGTTCCTTAAATCTCATCAAATTTATCTTTATACACCCACAATTTGATCTTTAACATCTGATTCTTTAAAGAAAACAATACACACATGCTTACTAGATTTTGTTAACTTAGGTTTGTAACCTCCTTGCATTCAATTTTCTTGGTTGAGACCTCTTATACATTCAAGAGATTCTTATCTCCTATAATTAGGGTTTTTAAAGACAAAAATGATTGTATCCAAAAAAATAACCTTACAAACTAGTTTAAATTCCATAAAGAGGGAGGATGATTCATATTTATTAAAATGGTTTTAAGGTGTTAGAGTATTTACAAAGGGAGTTATTATATATTCTCAGTCTACAGGTCTATTTATGCAACCTAGTGAACCTTGTTTTTTGTTTCCTTAGACAAATTAAAATCATTGAATAATGTGAAGTTGTAGAAAGGTCTAATAGGAATATGTTGAGGTTTTAAATTTCATTTTATGGTTTGATAACACCATCAATAAAAACATACTCTGCATACATAGAAAATTGAAGTCTAAAACCTTGTTGTCAGTCTTGATCAAGATCTAAAATTGTACCTTGAGTGAGATAACTCTATCATGAGTATGAAAACCCTAATAAGGAAGATAATAATCTATTAAATGTATAAGATGTCTCAGTTGATAAAGATTGAATGTAAGGAGGCTGCAGACCTAAGTTCACAAAATCTAGTAAGCCTATGTGTTATTTTTTTATTTCAAGAATGAGATGTGAAAGATCAAATCATGGGTATATAAATATAAATTTGATGATATTTAAAGAATATTTTAAAAACAATCAATAATGTTAGTATAACCAAGGATTGGATTTAGAAGGTTATAAGTAAAAGAAGACTATAAATCCTCACAGAGACTTATAATACCTAGTGTAAGAGACCTAGAAGAGGTCTACTTACATCAGAGGGGAACTAAAATGCTAACTAAAATGATTATCTTATTTTCTTTTCAACCATCTGATTTAGTATGACTATGGACAAGGTGGTTTTTTTAAACTCATCCTTAACATAGTTTCTAACAAAATCATATGTTTGTCACTCCCACTATATATGATATAGTGAGAAACTTTCCATTGCACCCACATATATGAATTATAAAAGTAATTCTTCTTCCTTAGATGATGATGCTTCAACCTAAGGTTTACCAATAGTGTAATATGGTTTAGAATCCATAATTTTTTATTTTTTTTGTATGCTGAAAGAAGTAATCATCCTCATTGGATTCATGAATTAGATCAATTTCATGTGCCTCTACAAAAATTCCTTTTGTAATGACACATTTATATTGTGAATATTGCTCTTATGGTTCACACAATATTTTCTAGTATCATTTTATGGGGACTTATCTATGGAAACATTTATTTTTTCTTTGTTTTTAGGACTATCTAATATGTTTCCTACTTCTACACTTGGAGTTTCCCCTCTCATTTGAATGCGATTTATTTCTTGTAATAAATATACATTTTGTTTTAAATTTTCCTCAA
>JARHVA010002738.1:877500-937500 GCA_037957365.1 Torreya grandis | reverse complement strand
GTAAAAGGTCCAATAAATTAAAAGTAATTTCAAATTTTTAATATTATAAATGCACTTGAGGTTATTTGGATAGTTGATGTGAAGGAGAAAGTATAGAGGAGCGAGTATAGAGGAGTGAGTTGTAGAAGAGCGAGGAATCTAGCATGAGAGGCCATGGAGATTAGGATTAGGATTATATTAGTTATTTCAAATGCATTTTTAAGGGAGAAAATTTGTAGAAACTTTCATTTTTAGGGTGTTTATGTGTCTCTAGATGAGACACTTGTATAAGTTTGGGTGAGTGTTAACAAGGGTAAGAGGAAGTGAGAGTTTTAAAAATTTAGCATTATTTGTAAAATAAAATAAATATGTGTCAAGAAGAAAGATTCAAAGATTCAAAGGAAAGGAAGAGTTGAATGATAAGTTGAGCTTGTTTAGGCAAGTGTGTGAAGAAGGGAAAATTAGACAATTTTTTTGAATAAAATATATATTTTGGTCTCATTTAGGTGTTGCTATTTGCATTAGTCTTCTTCATTTGTTTATTATTGTTTGCCAATCTGGCTATTCATTCTTTCCACTAAATTATCACTAACACCTCTTTTGTTTTTTTGTTATTTCATAACCTCTTCTCCATATTTAGCCTCCTTTTTCTTTCATCTTCTTATTTTATTTTTATTTTTATTCATATTCTTATTTCATCTATTTTTATTTTGCTTGTAATTTTTATTCTACTTTTAATCTCTGCACTTCTGTAACTATTGTGGCTACCACCTATTGTGCTTTGCTTAATGCCATGGGCTCAAATTACTCTTCTCCTTCATTTTTTTAATTTATTTTTATTTTTATCCCTTTTTTCTAATTTTTATTCCTCTGAGATATCTTTTTATACAGTTAAATAATCTACAGTCCATAGGGTATCTTGTGGTTCTTATTCTTCATCAACCTTTGTAGCTAACAAATCTTCCATAATTATTTTTAATTTAGAGACATTGAATTTTCAGCTTCTTCCTTTTTGTTTTTCTTTTAATTGGTTTCATCACTTATTTATTGTTGATGTGTTCATTGCCACTTTGGCCTTTCCACCCATGTTAAACCATTGCCTATTTACCCTATTTCCTTTTTGTGATAAATGTTGTGGGTGTATTTGTTATTACTAGATTCTTTCACTTTTTATCTGTCAGTGATAATTGAATGTATTGCATTTATTTTAAGGATATTATTTGTCCTATTTTTGAAGATAATACCTTTCTTTTGTCCTATTTTTGAAGATAATACTTTAAATTGGAATGGTTTTATAGGGATCCATAGGCTTAAATTGTTTGGGTTGGGTATCTGGACTTGTTCTTTGGCCTCCTCCTCTTCTTCTATGTCGATGTCACTTTGTGATTAGGCCTACATTTTTGTTATAAGTTCTATTATTGTGTCAATATTTGAAATTATAAGATTCTCAAATATTTTGATAAATGATCTTATGATGTAATTATTTTCTTGATTTGTTCATCTCAAATATTAGCATGTGGATCAAATGGGTGAATATAAGTAAAATCTTTATTTATAGTGAACAAAAATTAATTTGTGTTAACAAACTCTCTATAAATTCAAGATTTGGTAATGAATTTTGATCTTAACTTCACCCCATCATATTAAAAATAAAACTTGGTCTTCTAGACTAATGGCATCCATATGGATTTTAATCTACTCTCATATATATTTGTTTGGATCCTACTAAAATTTTGTGTCTACCTAAGGAAGGTATTTTTGAAATACATTCATAATATTATAATTAATTAACCATACTATATTTGATTATCTAAAAACTGGCATTAAACTGATTGAGAAAACCCTAGTAGATATTTTATGTTTCTTTTAAGGAGATCAAGTCAAAAATAACCATTTCAATTTTGAGGCTCACAATATACTCTTTATTGGTAAAGTAAACTTTCCATTCTACTTCTTTCACTACATATCAAAGTATTGGGTTTTTTATAGAGACAATTATGATGCCCCTTTTATTTTTTAAAACCTCCAAACATTGGGTGGCTTCCTTTCCTTTTTCAAACCCTTTCTTATCATAATTGTGATACATTTTCCCTCCCTCATTAATCCCATCACTCCCTCAATGTCTTTTGCGATAATGTGGCATTGTTTTCATAAGAATAAATTTTCATTATCAAGGTGTTTGAGTAGGACTTTGATGGATCTATAGGTTAGTTATATATATGGGAATTTAGCCTAGATTTCTTACTAGAATATTTTGAGTGAGGTCTCTTTAATATTTAACATAAAGGAGGGGTAAAAATTTATTAAATCAAGAAGTACAAATCAAGGGAATTACATATCCCTATCAAGCTCCACAAAGTGATTTAATTGTTGAGACAAATCTGGGGGTAAATGACCTCAGTCCATCAAATTCTAATCATGAATATGCTCAGAAGCCCATTTAGCCAAACAATCAGCAACACCATTCCACTCTCTAGGAATATGAGTAAAAGTAACAAACTCCAAAGAAGCATAGAGGTTAAGAATCTAAGTAAAAAACAAAGCCAAATTCCAATTGACATCATCTAAATGTCGCCTATTCAAAAAATTCACCACAACCTAGGAATCAAACTCACATATGGTCCTTTGCCAGCCCAATTGACTTTCACACTCCACAGCGATTAAAATTGATTGAGCCTCCATTATATTATTAGTATGAAGACCCTTATAAACAAAAAAGATAAAATAAACATCTCCAAAGCTATCTCAACCAACACCACCAATCCCAGCATGACTAGGGTTACCTTGAGAAGAGCCATCTGTGTTGATTTTTAAGACACCCTAAGGAGGAGGAGACCATCTCCCCTCCCTATTCACCTTTGGGGTAGGATGTCTACATTTGTTACACATGATCTGACATTTTTGAGGTGAAAGATGAAGATGATTATAACATCCAACATCACAAGGATCCATTGATGCAGTAAGATCACACTTAGCCACAACAGTTTCTCCCAAAGAATTCAAAATTTTCCACCACAAGCAAGGGGCCACCACCATCACCTCCTAAAAATTCCATCGATGTATTTCCAACCAAAGGTTCCTGAGAATAAAGGATGGGCCAATAGCCCAAGCTGCCTGAAGAAAGGAATTAGAAACTAGAGCCCTGCCCCATCGATCCACAAAATTAGCCAGCGAGGAAACATGCCAATAGGGCTTATTCCACACCCTCCACCAAAAATGCTAAATATCCCTAGCATAGGAACATTGGAAGAAGAGGTGAGAGACACTCTCCTCATAGTTACGATATAAAACACACATAGAATGGCCTTGAAACCCATGCTTACACAGATTATCCCAAGTGAGACACTAGTTTTGAGCAACTAACCACATGAAGAAAGTGCATTTGGGCCACGACAACTTGTACCAAACATGCTTCCACCAAGGGACCTCATTATTACCAAATAATTTCCTACCCAACTGTTTATATCTAGTAGACACAGACTACTTCCCATACAAATCAGATCCATCCCAAGCCAAGACATTAGGTCCCTTCAAAGAGTTACAAGCACAAGAAGCCAAAAGCTAAGCAAGCTCATGCCTATCTTCCTCAGACCCTCTAGGTGGCCACTCAAAAGGAAGCTTCGAACGAAAGCTTATAGCTGATCCACAGTGTTGTGCACACTTATAATGCTCAATGGTATCCCAGCCAGACACATTAAAAACATCAGAAAGTGACTGGAGGTGAGGGAGAGAAGAGAGAATAGGTGGGTGACCATCCCAAGAATCTAATGAAAAAGACCCTATGACCCCGAGTGACATATTCAAAATCCTTGTGTTCTCATTTATTTAAAAATTTGCATGTGCATACTTTAATGTGTCTTCTAAGAGCCTTACTTGGTACATAATGGTTAGGAATGCCCCTATGGGTCTTAAGGGTCTAGTGTTAAGGCCTTAATAAAAGAATGCTTTGGATTTGAAACCAATAGTTGCTTTTTATTAACCATTGTTGGAGATACAGTATTCGTTATATCTTCTTTGCTTCTTATAAAGTATAAGATATGGATTTATTTTACGAGAGTTTTGATATGCTTGAAGGTTGTTTTCAAATTTGTTTGTGATAGTCATTATTTACAGAACTTATATTCAGTCCCCACTTGTTTCTTTCCTTTAATGTGGATGTGATATGTATTCTTGCCAAATTTACTATGAATCTTATTTTCCACAATTTGCTTAGTTACCCTGCAGTTTCAACTTCTTAGCTTCCACTTATAATTTAATGTCATTTATATTTGTTTTTAGATTATTTTCCTAGCTCTATCTGTACATTTATTATTTCTATCTTTATTATTCTTTTTTAATGTTTCAATTTGATTATCTTTATATTTTCTTAGTGATTTGTATCATGGTTAACTCACTTTAAATTTAAACATTTGGTATAAGATGTGGTGACATCTTTGCCCAAATCACTCGACTGGATTTATAAGATCAATGTTATGCCTCCCAACTCTTCTTATAATGTTCCATATATTCATCTATCCTCAAAATATTGTTTACTAATTTTCAACTTGAAATCATCATCATCATCATCATCATCATCAATCTATCCTCAAAAAACTATTTACTAATTTTCAACTTGAAATTATTATTATTATTAGGATTTATATTTTTTTCCTTAATATTATTTAATGTTTGGTGGTATGGTATATTTTCAAGTGAACTCTGTTAAAGAACCCTTTCCCTCTCCTCATATCAAAGTTTTAATTTTTACTTTGTTAAACGATAATATTTTTATAATGATGTATGGTCTCAACCATCTATTTTTTTATTTTATTAGTTTCTTATATTTTCTATCATAAATTAAGATGTATTATCCTTCAATAAATTCATTATATTTGCAATATTTAGTATGCCATTCTTATTGGCGTATCTTTTCTTAAGTCTGGATATATGTGGTTAGGAATATTTTTTGATTCAATTATTCTAATTATATTAATTGTTCATGAAGTGAGCTATCTTCATCGATTGAATTGTTATATGCATCTTTAAACTTGGTATTATAAATTCCATATTAACCTTGGCTTTCAACCCATATACTAATTGAAATGGTCATTGCTTTGTTAGTTTTTAATAAGTTGTGTGGTATGAATAAAGAGTGACATGTGTTTTTAAGTCCCAATCAATGACATTTAGATTACATGTTTTCATCAACACTTTATTGATAACTTTATTAAATTATTTCACCATTTTGTTTTCATATGGGTGGCAAGGTGTAATTTTATTATGGTTGATCAAGAAATGCTTTAGCAATTCAACAATTGTTGTATTGACAAAATGGTTTTATTGATTGCTTCTTATGATTAAAAGACATCCAAATCGCGTAAAGATATTATCATATATGAACCTTTTTTTTTAATTAATTATGGTATCTTTAGTCGGAACAAATTTGACTCGTCATGTTAAATATTCAGTTCTTGGGATGACGATTCAAGTTTGGCATCTTATTACTGTGGGTTTCACAGGTCCAATAAAATCAATTTTGCCATTGTTTTGAAGGGTGTTAATGTGAGTATTGGTATTAATACAATCTCATCTCTTTTAGTTGGATTAATTATCCTTTAAAATATATCACATTTTCATGCATATATATGTGAGCATATTTAGAAATGATACGCCACTATAATCCTATCAATAATTATTTTTATGCAGTCCCTTCATTTGCCTTGTGTCCACCCACATGACTTTCCTTAATTGTTTAATTATATTAATTATATTATGCCTATCATGTTGTAGCATTATATATATATATATATATATATATATATATATATATATATATATAATGTAGAAAAATTAGGTAAATTTTTAGGATGCTATAACTTTTGATCTGTAGTTTTGTTTGAGTTCTTTCATATATTAAAATGATCATCTTTAAAAATTCGTTGTTGTCTTACGAAAAACTATCTGCTTTTAGATATTTTCAATATTTTTCGAACGCTGTACGTGATCATCTAAGAGTTTGAAATTATAATTTAATTATTTTTTCAAGATTTTTCTATTTTTATAAATTATATATTTTAAGGATAAGACGTTAACTTCAATCAAATTTCATCTCATAGTCTAATTATAGTGTTTAGGATATTTCAAGTAATTTTTAGCATTGTGCATGCTTGTATGCAAATTTACTATAAATAGCAGCTCCTAAAAATAAACTTATTTTATATTTTAATTTTTTTTCAAATTTTACATGTAAATTCTAATTTCCAATTTAAAACTTATTTAAGCATGATTTAAGTTTGTAATTATTGCAAGTCATTCAATAGAATCAATTCTGAGTATTGTTTCAAATCTTGACCTATTGATAATTTTATTTATCTTGATAATTTTTGATTTCATTAATTTTTATATAATGTAACTTTAATTAATATGAAAAAAAATACTTAAATAATCAATATTTTTTTGTCTAATTTTTACCAACTTTCCAAAAATTCCCGTTACTATAAATTATGTAATTTTCTCTATGTCCTTTGAGACTACTTATATTCAAAAATGGCATACTACTAAGAATTCATCATCTACTGATCCTTAATCATACTCATTATCTTGAAGGATACACAATCTTGGCAATTGTTAAATTTCCATGGTTTAACAATTATAATAGAGTCAAACTCTTGAAACAACATTAACAATCTACATTTTCTCTTGTGAAACATATGTATAATTAAAATATATTTTAATGCCTCATAATCAGTATATAAAATAAATGATGTAAGAAGTAAATAATGTCTAAATTTTCCAAGAGAATAGACAATTTCTAATGCTTCTTTCTATGTGGTGGAAATGTTTTGTTTTACTTTAGCTAATTCCATATTCACAAAGGATATCATATGATCCATGTGCATGGAATGAAAACTTCCAATCTGTAAATATTAATATTGGTGTATTGAAGATCTTGGTTTTCTAACATTTCAAATGTGTTCTGACTATTATTATTATTATTATTTAAAAAAATTATTGGTGTATTAATTGTGACATAATTTTTTTTTTAATTTTGGTTATATCCCATCTATTTTAGTGTAGACATATTTTTTTTATTATTAGTAGAGGTAAGTTAATATTTATAATACTTTTTAGTGGATCAATCATAAAACCTTATTTAAAAATTATGTTACCTAATAATGTCCCAAACAATGTTAAAAATATGTACTTTTTCAAGTTTAAAGTGATATTTTTTATTATTAGTAAAGGTAAGTTAATATTTATAATGGTTTGTAGTGGATCAATCATAAAACCTTATTTAAAAATTATGTGACCCAACAATGTCCCAAACAATGTTAAAAATATGCACTTTTTCAAGTTTAAAGTGATTTGTAGCATGTGGCATCTTTAAAACATAACTCATAGTGATTTTATGTATGTGATCCTTTAGTAAGTAATATATAACCTATTCATCCAAATATAGTTCTAAAACATTGTGGATAAATTCTTTAAGTTCATTGATCATGATTCCACTGAATAGAATTGGGGCATTCTTTAGGCCAAATAACACAATTGTATACATAAAAAAACTTTATTATGTGGTGAATTTTTTCTTGGGTTGGTTTTATTTTTTAATATGAACCTAATGATACCTTAAGAATCCATATGTAAAGGAAATGCCTCTTTTCCAAAAACATTTTCCAAGACTTCTTCAGTGACTAGTCTTGTGAATGGGTCATGAATACAAACTTTATTAAATTCTTTAAAATAAACACTTATTTTTATTTCTTCCATCTTTTTGTTTTGCATGACCATTAGACAAATCCATTTTACATTGTTTATTAGTTTTATAATTCATTCAGCTAACATTTTATTGATTTATGTTTTTTATTTTGATCTTTATATTAGGATTTAGTTGGTAAGGTCTCTTTTGAAAGAGTATATAAAACTATTCATCCAAGATCTCTTCAAGAAATCATTATTACAATCATGAAAACTTCACCATATATAGAATAAATCAACTTTGGTGCGGAAAAGAAATATTTAGGAGTATGGGGAGTTCAAATTACAAGAAAACTCACCATGGGACTAAGTGTAACTCACTATGGAAATTTTAGAAGAACTCATCATGTCACTCACTTGAACTCTAGGTGAAACTCACTCTCTCACCCACTTACACCTAATCAAGCTAAAACTAAATGTGTAGGGATAATGCATTTAATAAATGGAATAATAAATATCCTACACTAACACCCCTTTAAACATAGCTTAGGTGGGAGAAAAATATAAAATGGGTCCTAACACCAAGTCCTGATGATGTGCCCACATACAATACAACTCTCAAAAAATAGATAAAAGGAGAAACCTCAATGGGAAAAAAATACCCCCAAAAGAGAAAGAAAATAAGGTAGGGATAGAAATACCCCTAAAATGATTTTGAAGTAGTTCACAATCCATGTACTCAAAAGTCGTAAAGGAACTCAATTTGTACGAGTGGTCTGAATCTACTATTGAATCATAAAAATAGTTGACACTAGGCTTCACCATAATAACTCAAATAAATAAGACTGTCATTGGTGTCTGTTGGCTAACAGATTTGTCCTTATATAAAAATATTTTATTTTAACTCCATAACTTTCTCTCAAGAACAAATAAGTTAAACAACAAATGGGTGAACTATCAAGATTAGTTCCCCTCTGAATTAAGGTATAGCTCCATTTAATATTTTTAATGAATTTAAATATTCAGATACACTTTTAATTGAAAAGTGCTTAAAGGTAGACTAACATCCATTCATCATTATGTTATGAATGTAAGATTTTATAATAGCAATAGGTAACAGAATACACAGATTCTATTTTCAATAATGATTAAATAGATAAACGTATATGTGATGAACCAATAAATGATAAAACACACATAATGGATTGTCTAATGGAATCTTAAATACTATATGAAAGAAGATTTCACACAGAAAACTCAATTTCAAATACTCAAACGCATAGATCCAAGTATGTGGTAATTAATTCTCCTTTTCATTCACAGATGAAAAACCTTTCAGACAAACATCACATATATTGTAAACAATAGTGGTCTAGTTCAAAAAAATTCTCATTCCTTTTCTTCTTTTATCTTCTTTCTTCTCTCTATCCTTTTTCTTTTACCACTATAAATATATCATTGCCTTCACTCATCCATCTTTTAAACTAAACCAAAGCTAAAGTAACTCTAACCCATAAAGATTATGTTTCAAATAGAAAAGTAACTAAATAACTGAATAAAAGAGACTATGTAAGTAAAATCATTATTGAAGTGATGGACTAGGATCTCCAAATTTGTTGTATTCAGTGGGGTAGACATGTTGAGCTTTCCACTCCTGAAATGCTATAAGGAACTCCTAAACTTTCAAAAGATTGGGTATGCTGATGTGTTTTATCCTTGCTTTCCAGATGTTTTCTTCCCTCCATATTTTTCCCATCTTATTTGTGCGCTCTAGGAGTGTGTCAATACAGTGGCAAAGAAGTGACTCTACCTTTGAAATTTGAGAGAAGTTTTTAGTTGATAAGCTGTCACTTTCTTTAATGATGTTAATCTTTTCCTTAAAGGACTGAATCACAGCATTGATGTCTTTTACTAGTTTTCCATCATCTTTTATAAATTTGATATCAATACTCTTTAGATCATGCTGTAATGACTGAATGTATTCACTTATTTCCTTGATCATATTTGTGATTTCCACTCATCCTTTTTGGATATTGAATTTCTCTATTCAACATTTTTCTTACTTGCATATAATATATCTTCATCCAGTCTTGTCAAATTCTTTTCTGATAAAAAGTTTATTATCCCATATTTTTTCACCTCGTCAATCTAGTTCATTACGCTCATCCATTTTCCTTCATCTTTTATCCACAAAGCATTTTGAGTCTTCAAATCTTCAATAGTGATAATGGTTAGATCATATACATTCTTCAATTTATGAATGTATTATGTACCTTTCAGGATGATGCCATCTAACAAACTATCAAATACTCTAGTAATCATCTTACCTCTATGTATATGGTCTAACATCCTTTGATTGACAAGAGTTTTTGGGTCAAATGACAGGGGCATTTGGGTAATTGGTTATGGATTTGGACTATGAATGGCATCAATGTACTTAGCCATTGACTGCATAGTCTATTTTAACTTCCTTTTATCCTTTTCATCCTTCCAAGTTTTTTAGTGGATGCTTCTAGATGATGCACATTCGTGGCACGTGATCTGGTCCCAAGGTCTACCTTCTCAACTGTAAAATCTTGAATAGTAGGATCTTGAACTTCTTCATTAGTTTTTGGCCAGGCAATTTCTACATTCCAATTCCCTGTGTTTGGGTCAACATCTACCCTAGATGTTCTTTTTAACTTTTTAGATTTAGGAGTTTTTCATAAACACTTGCTCACCATATCTTCCAAGGGTAAAGAAAATGGAACTACTTTCCTTTTATGAATAATTGAACTTTCCATCCATTTAGGTGTAGAGGCTAAGGCTTCTTTATCAGGATTTAGTTGATCAGAAGGCACAATTGAAATACTAACCTCTTCTATCATTGGTGAATCAAACTCTTTATCACCTTTGACTTCTTCTGAATCCTCTTCAAAATTCAAATCCATAATCACTTTTTCATAAATTTGATTCTTCTTATTGCTTTGAGTCCTTGACCTATTGGCACGAGCAGGTAGGGTAGTTATAAGGGCCTTCTCAGATTCTTTGATGACAGGATCCCTTCTAGTTTTTGACTTGGCAGTACTTGCATCACAGATAGCAATATGATGGTTTAATGAGTTTATTGGGAATGAACATTTAATTATTGTCATACATTGATGGGAGACTATGTTTTGAGCTCTTCCCAATTTTTGCTCTCTTAGCCATTTTTAGTTCTTATTACTGGGAGGGTCTTAACTTCAATTCTATCTTCTTCACTTTTCTCCTAGTCAATTTTTGGAATAGATGATTGTTTTATCTGTTCATCATTATCAACAATTCCAAAAATGTCCATGTTTAATTTAAGGTTAATTATCTGCCCAAGGGAGAACCTAGACCATAGTCTTCTTCTGGCTTCAAATTCATCTAAACAATCCTCCTAATAATCCTCTAATTGAGGAATATGTGAAAACCCTATTCCAAGATCCAAGTTATCTCTAGAAAAGCCTTTGTTGTCAAATTGTGGTCTGGCTGTGAAGTACTGAAAAGTGAATTTCTTAAGATCCAATTCTAAATTCAAAGCATCAGATGTTGTTTTGCATGAATAACTTCGAAGTTCAATAGGAAAATATATACCAGATTTATTATCCATTGGAAATTTTTATCTACATGTGCTAATTGCCTGTAGATTTCTATTAACATAAGTTAGTCAGAACATACCTTGGTAACCTCAAAGGTTCACCGTCAAAAAACCCAACTCTGATATAAGTGAACTTGTAAAATTGAATGAAGAAACTACTGTAAATATTAATGTAGCTTCATCAAACAACCTTTTATTGATGTTGTTTGACAATTTAAAAGTCATTTTCCCAGTAAAAACATCATTGACCCTCCTGTAATCCTCATACCAGTTATGCATTTGTAACTGTGGGTAATAATCATAAATTTTACTATCTTCAACCAAGGGTGCATGAAGTAACCCTACCCATTGTCTCGTAGAAGCCAGACAATAGAGGAGGTATGAAGACATATAAAACTCTCTATTTCCCAAATAATTATTTAAACCTAAATGCAAAATTTTAGCTACAATTTCCACCCAATCCAAATATTGCTCTCCCTAGAGAATCACCTGTGTGAAAAAGTACATTCAATCCTCCCATTAATATGCATGAGCATTGCCCTTTAGCCTATGTAGTAATACTATAATATCTTGTACTTTTGGAATCATATGATTTCTTGTTAATGGTCTGGGTAGTCTTAAACCTCCTTTTTGGAATTTTAAGAGCCAATTCCTAACAATCACGTTATTGTAAATTGCTTTCTTTAATGAATAACCATATGAAGAATAATATTGAGGTCAGAGTATAGTTCCTTAGGAGGAATTCTCATTATAGACATTAGGGTTTATCTGTTAATATGTAGTAAAACATTGCCATCTATAGTCCTAATGCATCTATTCTGATGTTTATATCTATTCATGCATTCAAGGACTAATTCGGAGCATTGGATAGCTATGGGAAAGGCCACAGCTTCAACTAAACCACTTTCTACAATTTTTTGCATCATAAGATTTGACACAGGATTTCTAGCCCTTTCCTTAAAATCTTCCAAATCATATTAGACTAGAGAAGTGTCCCCAATTTTAGGCAAAGAACATATGAGACTTGGGCCATGCTCATAATCAAGACAAGCGAATTTCATGGCTACATGTCAAAGAATATAATGAAAAGAGAATGTTTTAAATTTCTTTTTTTTTTATAATAATGTCGTAGATTCAAAAGGATCCTTCTTTCCAACCAAGTAAAGGAACCAACTTACAGTAAGAGTGAAACTCACCTTAAATTTATCTGAAATCACTATGTATTCAAGCAATCAAATATCTTATACCACATGTGTTGTTCACCTTTGTATCGCCAAGTATACTTGTTTGCTAAATTTGAATTGTTCTTTCTTGATACAGATATTAATCAAGATCAAATAATTAAATCAAAATAATACCTGCTAAACATGCTTGACAAGACACACATTCTGACATATGAATTAATGTCAATCATCTTTTACACACAATTTTGATGAGTAATGATTATTTGTAACCTCGTGAAAATTCAAAATTTACCACTTTATAATGAGTTTCAGATATATTTTCCTCTAAATCTCCCACTAATTTTAACTTAGAGAAATACTCAGGGCAAGATGAGAGTATAGCTATTGAACCTTTGAATCATTGAACTTTGAAAATTGTGGTTCAACGTCGGGGTTTAATGATACGAAATAAAATACACATACTGACCAATAGTCACATGAATTTTTCATAAACTTTTGAAATCTAAAAAGGGTTCAAGTTCAAATAGAAGGTTCAAAGACATAATTGAAATACAAAGGAACAAACAGTTGGCTTTGAGAAATATTGAACCATTGAACCATTAAAATTTTTAACTTTAAACTTTGCTATGTAGATTCAAGTGATAGGTTTAATCAGTAGGTTCAAGTGATAGATTCAAGTGGTACTTTAATTTATACAATGGAACTGAGTGAACATGACTCTTTACAAAACATCGAGTATTGAATTATTGAACCGTTGAACCATTGAACTTATTAAACTTTTAAACTCTGTGAAAGGTTCAAGTTTAAATGTTCAATTCTTTTAGAAATTTCACATACAAGAAATGATAGGAAGATGAAATTTCTTAAATAAAGAGTCAACTTAATGAATAAAGGTATGACCAACAAGGGGAAATAATAAGTCGACTCTTGCTTAAGGAGAGTACATGAAAAATTGTATAAGGGAGACTCAAAAGCTAACATTGGCTCTGACTGGGGACTGTATTTTATGGCAAAATGTAGAGAACTTAGAAACTCTGATTACGCAGACTAGGGACATAAAAATAAAATAAAAAGGGGAAAGACAAACCAAAAATGGGAAAGGAAAACACAACAAAAAAATAAAAGGCTATGTACAAAATAGGGGAAACCTATTTCACAGTCGGTACAACTTGAGATCCTATCCATTATAAGATAGGGGTAAAACAACTCCATCCAAATATTTTAATTTAAAAGAATTAAGACCAAGTACCTGATGAATTTTGAAATGCCCTTTCCAAAGTGAATCAAATTTACCATTTTCTCCTTTAGGTTCTCTCCTTCTATACCATAGTAATACTTTATCTCCTTCCTTGAACTTTTTGGGTCTAGTTTTCTGATCAAAAATCTTTTTAACTCTAGTTTGATGAGTAGTAATATGATCAACCAGTTCATTCCTTTCCTCTTCAATCTTAGTTAAATACATAACTCTTTTTTCTAAAGAATATTGAAAATACTAATCTTCAATAACATTTTGTAACTTAGCTACAGATAATTCCAGAGGTAATGATAGTTGTGATCCTATTCCATAAACTAGCTCAAATGGTTGCATTCCTATTGCTCTTTTTGGGGTTACCCTGTCAGCCCAAAGTGCTTCGTATAATCTCTTATGCCAATCTCTAGGGTTATCATTTACCAATTTCTTCATGATGGATATCATATTTTTATTATTTGACTCTGCTTGTCCATTCCCTTGAGGGTAATAATTTGATGAGTGAGAAAGAGAGATAATATGCTCATAGCAGAATGACATAAGCTCCATTGAAAAAAAATTGGTAGCATTATCTGCCATAATCTTCTGAGGAACACCAAAATGTACCAGTATTTTTCTTTAAGAAAATCACATACCACTTTTGAAGTAGTTCTCTTCACAGGGATTGCTTCAACCCATTTCATAAAATAATTAGTTGTTGTTAGAATGTGTGTATGACCAACACTTGAAGGAGGTGAAAGAGGACTAATGAAGTCTAATCCCCATTGTTTGAAAGGTTTTTCAATAATGACAGGTCTCAGAGGTAATATCACAAGTTGTGGTCTTCCTGAAAACAATTTGCATTTTTCACAGTTAGCTACCCATTTATATGCATCTTTGAACATACCTAGCCAATAATAATAATTTCTAAGGATTTTGAAAGCTGTGACCGATGAAGAGAAATGTCCACCGTAGGCTTCATTATGAAAAACTTCCAATAGTTTGCATTGTTTTTCCTTATCTACACATCTTAGAAAGGTTCCATCTAGTCCCTTTTTATATAGGACATCACTCCATATCACATATTGTGCTGATTTTAACTTCAGATTCCTTTTCTCTTTTAGGGATAAATGATTAGGACAGTCTCCATAAGTAAGATAGTGTGCCATGTTTAGGAACTAGGGACCTTGTAAGCTCACCAATAGGACAGTAGGAAGTTCTTCTTCTTTACTTTTGACTATTAGTTTACACAAAACTTGACCTCGAACTAATTTGGTTGGCTTAATCTCCAAATCATATTATTGAATTTTAGCAACCCATGTTGCTCTATTTTTCATTCCAACCTCTTGCTGAGTCAGAATGCTTTTCACAGATAAACTAGGAACAAATATAACTAAATGAGAATGAAGTATATAATATTTAATTTTTTTTTTTTCCTTCCTTTACTATAGCAAAATATTATTTCTCAGCCAAATAATATTTAAGTTCATGCTTCTTGAGAGGAACACTCATAAAGGCTATTGGGGCTTCTATATTCACTTCATTTTTTTGTAACAAGATGCTAGACATGGTATGTTTCAAATCATAATAGTAAATAACAAATTTTTTTTGGAAATCAAGATTTACCAAAGTAGGTATTTGTACAATTTCTTCTTTAATATCATTAAATGTTTTTTTAGCAGCTTCATTCCTTTTGAGTGCTTGTTTTTTGCTCATCATCCCCACAATATGTTTTGTAATCTCAACAAAATTAGGAATGAACCTTCTGAGAAAATTAATCTGACCAAAGAAAGACTTAACTTTAGTCCTATTAGAAGGAATATTTAATTGTTATATTTTTCTAACTCTTTTTGGATCAATTTTGATTCCACCCTTTGAAACTAGGTGTCCTAACAATTTCCCTTATGTAACATAGAAAATTGACTTCTTAAGATTAAGAGATATCCCATGACTCAGGCATCTTTGTAAGATGATCCCCAAATCCTTCAGACGATATTCTCTTTTTCTAGATAAAATAGTCAAATCATCAAGATAAATAACAATAATTCTATCTTTAAAATATTTAAAGGATGAATCCATTACCCGTTTAAAAGTTACACCAACATTAATCAGATTGAAAGGCATATAGTTATAAGCAAAAGTTTCTCAAGGTGTAGTAAAAGTAGTTTTATGTTGGTCAGCTGCAGCTACACTTATCTGATTATAACCTGAGAACCCATCTAGCATAAACATCATTTCAGACCCAATAATAGTTTAAAAGATGTGATCCATCATAGGCAAGGGATAATTATCTTTTAAACTAGCTTGATTCAAATTCCTGAAGTCAACACAAATTTTTATTTCTCTATTCTTTTTGCACACTGGAATAATTTTCACTACCTAGGTGGAGTGATGAATCGGATAAATAATCCTAGCCATTAACATCTTGTCAGTCTCCTTAAAGATAACCTCAAAAACTTTTGGGTTATAATTTCTCAGCGTCTACCTAAATGGAATTGCATTTACTTTCAAAGGGATATGATGCTAAAACTGTCCACATCTAAAATCTTTGAGGTCATCATAGCACCAAGCAAAGACATCCTTATACTTAATCAATAGATTAATTAATTCATTTTTCTCCTCTCGTGAACAAAACTTACCAATGGAGATCCATTTGGGGTCAATTTCACTTCCAATGTTGATTTTCTCATAATCCTCTATTTTGTTAGGATTCTGGACAAGCTTGCTTTTAGTATATCCATCTTGTCTAGTGAACAAATGTTCTAGAGAGACCAGTCCTTTAGGGATTTTATTTCCTTTTAATTGAATTACATCATATTTTGAATTTATCCATAGATCAAGACTAAATTATTTACATTCTATTTCAAAACTTTCAAAATGAGTCTCCAGGAACATATCAACATTCTCCACAAAATTTCTAATATGTTTATTATTCTCAACAACTTGCCAATTTTCAGCATTATCTAGGACATTAGGATGATAGATTAGTTCTATTCTATATGAATCCTTTTCAAAATTGAGGTGTGGGAGAAGAAGAGAAGTTGATACTACTAGAGAATATGCTTAAGTGTTTTGGTCTTTTTTGAATTGCCTCAATAGAAAAGGTATCAAAATATTCTATCTCATCCCAAACTTTGTTTTTGTAATGTCTTAATCTATTATTTTTAATGAAAAAAATTCCTCTCACTTGTTTGAAAAATAATTTAGCATCTCCTTTTGCCTTGAGTATTTTTATGCCTTTTCCTTTAGCTTCATTTAACCCAAGTAATAAAGCTTCATAGTCTGCAGTATTATTCGTGTTTTTAAATTCAAGTTTGAAAGAGTAAGGAAAATTTTTACCTTCAAGTCAGATCAACACAACTCCTACTCCTAAACCAGTGGTAGCACAACTATCATCAAATTCTATGGTCCATAAATCATCTAAATGAATAGAATTTGGGATAGATTCTTCTTTTAAATCTTCAGAGGAGAGAAAATAGTTACTAAATTCACATTCTTCAAATAGAATCTGAGATTTGGGATTATCAGAAGGATATACTGTAAATTTACATTTAGGTTCAGGTTCCAGCTTAACTTTCTCCTTTCCCACTAGAATTTTAGCTTATGACCAATCTAATTTAATCTACCCTCCCAAATCTTTGAAAAAAGTTTTTCTCAACAACATCCCATAACTAGCAAGGATATTTGCTACCAAGATAGTCAGCTTCACCTTTTTATTAGGATAGGCTGCAAGAGCAACTCTTGCATCTTTTATTTATCTGAGCAAAGAAATCTATTTGCCATTCATGGAGTAACATCTACCAAATGTTTTTATAAAAGATAGTCCTAAGGCTTTGGCTACAGAAGAAGACATTATATTATCAGAAGAACCTGAGTCTATGATATAATTGATGAGTTTATGACCATTTATGTATAAATAAACATAAAATGGGTTGGGTTTCATATCAGCTATATAAGGAGTATTATCAGATGAATTGAGGATCATTCTATAAGTATGAGTGGGTGATTTAGGTGGAGAATTAAATAATTGGGCAATGGGAGACTCAATATTAACATTTAATTGATTTTCAAGTTCAACTTGTGTAGGGATATTTTTGACATATTTAAACAATTTATCAAGTTCATTGGGTTTTAACCTGAGGTATTCAGCAGGGGATATTTGAATTTTTGTAGACTTACAAAAATATAAAATATCAAAATAAGTCCCATAATCATTTCTATGCAACAACTTACTTTCTTGTGTGTTAGCATCAAAAGTTTTAGTAAAAGGTTCCTTACCTTTAATGGGCACTTATTGAGTATTATAAAATCTTGGATTCTTTTGACTTCTAGTAAGTACATCACATGAAGGATCTTCAAGAGTAACCAATATTTCACCTCCTCTTTCTAAATCTAAATCATATTCTAGGAAGTGTATTTTAGAGTCGCCAGGTCTCTCAAAGATTCTTTATTCTTCTTCAATAATCTCCCCTAAGACATTTTTAGTAGCAGTCATTTGAGTATATCTAAGCATTTTTGGACAAGAATTTGTCATAATCAGTAGTCAAATGAAAGACACATGTTATTTCTTCCAGAAGGGGCTTTTATAGTTAATCTTGGTTGTGTTGATGTAAGTGGTAATGTCTTACCAATATTTACTTGTTCATTTCTCCTGTTCATATCCTGATATCATTGTTGGAATGAAGTACTAGTCTTTGGTGATTGTCTCTTAAGGGAAATCGTATCATTGACTAGCCTTTGAACCACAGGATCCATAGAGGATGAATGATGAGCATTAGGTACTTGTACTTCTTTCATTTTCAGCTATAATAAGATCATCTTCTAACTCAACTGCCAATGATTGTGCGCCTGTTAAATTGATAATTACACCTCTTTTGAGATGAAAACCTATATCAAGAGGC
This sequence comes from Torreya grandis, assembly GCA_037957365.1. Classification (NCBI taxonomy): domain Eukaryota; kingdom Viridiplantae; phylum Streptophyta; class Pinopsida; order Cupressales; family Taxaceae; genus Torreya; species Torreya grandis. The sequence goes on along the minus strand of JARHVA010002738.1, from coordinate 918,930 downwards.
ATAGAATTAATAAAGAAGTATTTATAATTTTTAGTAGTTAGTCTTTTAGCAGTAGGAATCTTGTACACAATCCTATTGAATTTGGCTATAAATTTCCTCATGGGTTCATGTATTTCTTTCTTGAGCTGAGTCAATTAAGCAAGAAGGGAATATTCATCTTCTATGTTTTTGAACCTGTTTTCATATCATTATATTTTGTGATTAAAGAATCAATTAGATGATAAAACTATTGTGGTGCAATATCAGTTAGAGTTTATACAAAAATCCCTATGGCTATATCTTGATGTTGTAAGCCTAACACACCACATGCTACTGCAAAAGCACTTAAATGTTCCTCTAGTGATTGTCTTTCATCTCCATTAAATTTGGGTAAATTTTTCCTTACAGTTTTAGGCAAAGAATTAAGGTTGGCCCCTAAATTTAGAGGTCCTATAACTGCTCCCCAAGGTTGGGCCATTGGAAGAAAACTTATGGCAGAAGGAAAGATAGTACCAAAAAGGGTTAAGGCTTGATAGACAAAGGATGTAGAGGGTTTTGGAGGGATAGGATGTCTACTTCTAAATTTTCTAACATGGGTAGGAATATAAGGAAAATTTAGGCTTTGAAATGTTTGAAAAGTAGAATCTTCAATTTCTTCTCTTCTTAAAGACCTTGTGTATCTTTTGGAATCTAGCTTATGATATTATAATTAATAACTTCTATGTTGCTCTTAATCTTTTCACACTTCAGAGGGTTTGATTTCTTGCTACATTTTCTAATTCTCTTCTTCTTTACCTGAGTAACAATAATCTTATATTATCAGCCAATTCTTTTTATTTTACTAATATTCTACTTTCCAATCTATAATCATCAATATTTTGATGATAATGCCAAGCAAGAGTATTTAACTGGCTAATTATATCTTCCTATTGATCTTGAAAACCAAGATTAGGTTGTAAAATAGGAATTATATTTTCATAGGGAAGCACCATTGTTGCCTCATATTAAGGTGACCAAATCAATTTCATTCCCCATTGGAGTCACCAAAAAATTATTGGCTAAGAGATTTGTCCTTATATAAAAATATTTTATTTTAACTCCATACCCTTCTCTCAAGAACAAATAAGTTAAACAACAAATGGGTGAACTATCAAGATTAGTTCCACTCTGAATTAAGGTACAGCTCCCTTTAAGATTTTCAATGAATTTAAATATTTAGATACATTTTTAACCAAAAAGTGCTTTAAAACAAACTAACATCCATACATCATTATGTTATGAATGCGAAATTTTATAACAACAATAGGTAATAGAATACACGGATTCTATTTTCAATAATAATTAAATAGATAAACGTATATATACTGAACCAATAAATGATAAAACACACATAATGGATTGTCTAATGAAATATTAATTACTATATGAAAGAAGATTTCACACAAAAAACCCAATTTTAAATACTCAAATGAACAGATCCAAGTATGCGGTAATTAATTCTCCTTTTCATTCACAGATGAAAAACCTTTTAGACAAACATCACATATATTGCAAACAACTATCAAAGGAAAACTACTATAATGTTGAAATAAGAACCTCCTCTGAAGTTGGGATGAAGATCAAGATCAAGAAAGGAAAAAATTGTAGGAGTCCCTCAAAGGACACTACTCAAATAATAATCATATGGTAAACTAAAGCATAATATTAAATTTGAAGATACATATGGCATATAAATCTATACGAATGACCCCAATGACACCACTCAACCAATGCATGGAAAACTTCAAGTCAAAAATATAGGTGCCAATAGTCTAAAGAAACTGATCAACTAAAGAAGGAAGGTTGCCTCTAGAAAATATGAATGCAAGAGGGTCTATATGATAAATTTTCAATCTCACTAAGATTCATGGGTAACCAATTGTTGCATTTGCTTAGTACATAAGAACAAAAGACTATATACATATCTCACTCCAAATCAAAACCAAGGAAACATTAGTACCAATAGTATGATACGCCCCCATAATGTTAAGAAGGGAGAGATATGATATGTCCATTGAAATTGTATGTCAGAATGAATTGTATGAAAGAGAACTAACTACATCAAATGGGACATGAAGAAGTACCAACAACTAAAAAGGATGTGCAAACACAAGGCACACTAGAATAAAGGTAGACAAGGTTGTGACTGAAAATAAGAAATCTCACACAACAAATCTCCCATGGAACTTTATAAAGTAGTGTTATTAAAATAATGTCACAATAGACAGTAGATGAAAGCAAAGAAACTATCGAAGAAGCTATCAAATATCATGAAAGATGCTCCAAAAAATGAGAGAGTAGAAAAGTGTCTCCATAAAAGAAGGTAAGGTGCTAAGAAAGTGAACTTGATGGAGACATGATACAAACTACAAGTGTGTCAAGGTGCTAATGTAAAAAATTGAATAGAGCATGGTGTGGGATAAAAGAAGAGTGTGGAAGATGGAGAAAAAACCCATCATGTATGAAAAAATACCCCTAAAATGATCAACTACCAAAAAATGACAACCTATAAAATCACATGCAAAGGATGTCAAACTTAGTTAAAAATACATCCAATGAGAACCAAGTGCAATAATCAATACAAATCAATCAAAAAAATTGACTCCTATAACACATTTAACTGGTGCATGGAATTTTTCTATATAATGGCAAAGATAACAAAAGGGTAATCTTTGACCAAAAAAATCATAAGACAAATTTGAAGAATACAAATTCATAGAGCTCAATAAAAAAGCTGTTGTCCAATGATCTCAAAGTAATACAGATCTTCAAGTCCAATTTGAGAAATGACTATTGGAGAATGGCTTTGATACCATGAAGGAGTTTATAAAACTCTTTATCTAAGATCTCTCCAAGATATCATTACTAAAACCATAAAAATTTTACCATATATAGAATAAATCAACTATATTTCATTCTTTGTTATGTTACAATAGCCTAGGGAAGAGAAATATATAGGAGTAGGGGAATTTTATCTCACATGAGAACTCACTATGGGATTGAGTGTAACTCACCATGGAACTCATAGGAGAACTCATAGTGGCACTTAGTTAAACTCCAAGTGAAACTCTAAGTGGAACTCACCCTCTCACCCACTTACACTCAAGTAAGCTAAAGCTAATTTTTTAAGAATAATCCATTCAATAAATAGAATAATACATATATTACACTAACATCTTGCTGATAGTTTTGGTGTCTAGTTTTAACTAAGTATTTATTGTTTCTAACTAATGTTTAATTTCATGTGTTCCTATAAAGTTATTGGAAAAAAATCATATTATTTTAATAGTTATATGATTTTTAAGACTGTTGATTCTTCCCAATAATCTTAAATTTTGATAAATTTAGGATCTCCTTCATGTTCTATATTTTCTTCCAATGTTCTTAAATGATGACGAAAATAACTTGTCATGTTCGTCAATTTAGACCAATCATCTTTACCCTTTTTCAATATTTTGGTTGATGTGAAATAGATTCATTTTTGTTTCATTTTCTAGTTATTTTTTTCATCTTATAACATCTTAGAGGATTGGTTTCATATAATTTATCTAGAACCTTCATTGTTTTTTGATTCTCTATTTTATATGTAGTTGTTTGCTTTCTTAATCATGATATGGAGTCTTCATCAGATGATATTAGAAAAGATTTATTTTTTCTCAATGCATGACATAATATTCGATCTAGGTCCTTAAAGTTAAATGTGGGGAAATAAAATATCTAATGATTTGGTCCCAGTTCTAGGCTTCTCCATGTGTTTCCTAGTGCATATACCATGCTTTTAGTATTTGTCCTAAGTTCTAATAAATTTATCGTACCCAAATTATTGGAGCAGTCTCTCCAATCTACCTCCAATAATCTTTACATCAATCTATGTTGACAAGGACTTCCTCAACATGTATATTTTGTGAGATCTTGGTAGTTTTTAGTGGTTAAAACAACTAATTTATTGTTCGAATATTGTTAGAAGCATATTCTTATATATTGTAATGTTTCAAATAAATAAAATTATTCAATTGTGATTGAAAAAAACTTGTGTGCTCTACGCATTCGAGCATTCAGCTCTTTCACACAATATAGATTAAATTTCATTAGTGGTATCAGAGCAGAGTTTCCTTGGACTTTGTACCTTCCATTCAGTTATTTATTTCATCAAAATGGATTTTTGAGTTGTGTTATAGTGCAGACCACATGCAACAACACCTCCTTGTCCATTCACACCTTCTTGCACACCGCCAATGGTCTAGCAGTGTACACCACGTGTGAACCTATTGGCTTCATCACCCATCTGCATCTTCCTCTCAAGCTTCGAACTTGTTCACCTCTGTTCGCAGTATTTTTTACCCATCCTATCCTCAATGAGCATTTCTGGAAAAAAAAAAAAATGTCTGAGATCTCTGATTTTTGGTTTGTCTATTACTTTGAAACTATTAATTGTATGAATTCTAAAAAATCTATATTAAAAAAAATTATATATATTTTTAAAAGAATTATATATATTTGAAAACAAAAAAGAATTAAAAAGACATATACAAGAAATAAAAAGAGTCTATGCATTATTTGGATTACAGGTAGGCGATGACTACGTGGGCAAATTGGATATCTGAAAACATCAATCAGAGAGCCACACCTCAGCTGTGGCATTCAGCGTCCAACTTCAAAGAGAACCTGGTCTCATCCATAAGATCCATTGACAGCAACCTGCATCACTCAATGGCGAGTTCCCTTTATCATGCATCTGCTTATTCATATCTCAGATTTCTAGTTCAAGGATATCTTCTCTGGTTCTCATGATCTCCATCCCAAGGCAATAGCTTTCTCCCGATCCAACTCAAAGGCAATTTCATGCATGGCATGGCATCATTCTCTTTAAGACTGCCGTCCTTCAAGCCATCCCACCTGCCATCCAAGCACCTGACCTGCTGCCGCCATTCATCTTCCTCATCTTTGAGGGGAAGGAAATAAAAGATCTTTACGGTTTTTGTTTTTTATTTGAGAGTTCTGGTTTTTAGGTAAGTCTATTTTTTTTAAAATTATTCGGTAGTCTTTTTTATTATCACTAAGTTTTAGTTTAGTTTTAGATTTAATATTATTTATGTTATTTCATAGTTTTGTTTTTTTCTTAAATTTATATTTTTTTTTGGTTTTATTTTTAAAGGTTTGGGTTTTTACGTTTAGTTTTTAAGATTTAATGGTTTTATTATGATAAGAATTTTTTTAAAGATTTTTAAAGTATTTCGTTTTATTATTATTTAATGGTTTTATATATTGTATTTGTTTTGTTATATTTTTATATTAGGTTTTTAGATTTGATGGTTTATAATATTTATTAAAATTTGTTTATTGAATTATATATATATATAAAAATTAATTTATATTTAAGTTTTTTTCTTTTTTCTTTTATTAAGTTTGAGTTATAGTTTTAACAGTGTTTTATGTTGGGCATTTTATTATTTTAATAATGTCACGTCTTTAGTTTTATTTTGTGTTGTAATTGTGTTTATAATTAAAGTCATTTTTATATTATCTAGAATTTTTGAGAGTTAAGTTTGTTTTGTTTTGTTTTTTATTTTTTTTGAGTTTCAAATAAGTTTTGAAAGATAATTTTCAATAAGGTGGGATTTTCACAATCACATATTTGAATTACGAGGGAGAATGTTGGGATTTATTCTTAACATAGGTAATTTAGTTAATTGCATTTTTGGGTTGTGCAAATCATGTAGTGATTTTGCACAAGAGTTTCTAGGGATGGTAATTGTTTGTGGTTAAAACAACTAACCTATTATTACAATATTGTTAGAAGCATATTCTTATATATTGTAATGTTTCAAATTAATAAAATTATTCGATTGTGATTGACAAATTTTTGTGTTCTCTACACATTCAAGCCTTCGGCTCTTTCACACAATATGGATTAAATTCCAATAAATCCTTAAACTTCCCTTCCTCTTAAATGTATCGTCTCAAAGAGTATTACTAAAGTATTCAAAATATTATTGTTTCCTTGTTTGTTGTCCACCATCTTGTGAAAATTATAATGAGTGTCTCATCCAAAGCTTCCATTTTTTTCTTCATTGGGGAAGACTTTCTCCATCTAGGCTAAGTACATTGTTACATCACCAGTCACTAAGAGTTTAGTTAAATTTTTATGTGATTCTTCCCTTCTAAATCAAAATATCCTTTTATTATTTTCTTTTGTGATTGTTTTATTGTATTCTTACTTTTTATTGTTCCTAGATATAACTCTTCCTTAGGGATTTTATCTTCCCTTTGTGGTAATCATCTTTACTTCGGTGGTATATTTAATTTTTTCTATGATTGGTATTATCGCTACATACTTATTTTTTTTCATTTCCTATTGCTATGATGTATTTTATATGTTTCTTATTTACTTCCATCTCTTCCTTATCTCTGGAATAGATTTCATGGTTTGTTGTATGTTGAAAGTTTATTTCTTCTGTGGTATCATTCCTTCATGTCACGGTAGTCATTAGTTTTTTTTATTTCACGGTATTTTTGTTTGGACCTCCTTATATGGTATGAATTATACTTATTTCAATATAATTGACTTGCTTCATGGTATTGTTTATTTGGTTCACGACATAGTCGATCTACTTTGTAATATGTTTTATGTGTTATGCAATATATCTGATTTGGTCAGTGATATTTTGAATCATTCTTCTTACTATGGCTTTGTTTGTTATGTTTGTGTCATCTCTCCAAGTATCAATGTTTTCATAAAATATTTATTTTTCATCTATTATTAAGTCATACTCGGATCTAGTTCCATCTTCATCCACTGAGTAGTAATTTTCCTCTTATATTCTTTCCATTTGGTTTGTAGTATTTATTTTTTTTCTATTTGATTTTTATCAGAGAGTAATTTATGAACTCTTATTTTCACTGTCCCATATGACCATGCTTCGGTATCTTACTCAACATTGAATTTTATTTAATCATTCTGTAATTCTATTTCCCCATTTTCATTGGATTTTAAGTCTCTGTCAAAATGGGGTAATTTCCCTATAGCATAAATCCCTTGAAGACCATCAGAATCTTCCTCCTCATCATTGATATCGGATACCTCTTCAGTCTAAGATACATTTATACCTATTTCTAGTGGGAAATGGGCCATGATTACATTCCCTTCAAGAGCTATTTCCTCATCTTCATAATTACTATAATTCAATTACAATCTGCAATCCATCCTAGTGCTAAGAGTATATAATATGAAGCGGCTTTATGGAAACACTCCATCACTTCAAAGTCTTCTTTTTCGATATCACCCTCAAGTTCACCTCTACGTATTTTAATAGTCTAATTGGTGCTTTCAAACTACCATCTTCCATGTCAATATCATAATCCATTGGATGTGCTATGGGTTTTACAAGTGCTTCCCAGGTTCATTCCGACAATGTTAACATTTCTCCCAAATCTAGTAATGCTTTTTTAAATTAATGGCCTTCTATCTTGAAAAATAAGTATATGGTTGAGTTCTTCCATTCTCTTTTTGTGTGAATCACATTCTTCTTTTACTTTTGATTTTTAATTTTTCTTTGTACATGGTATGTGCATCCTTGTTTGTTCCATTATTTATAGAATTTTTGGTTTTTTCTAATAATGATTGCTTATTGATCATTTTTTTCCATTTTATTTAATCTAATTATTTCTCCTTCCTTAAAATACGTTCACTTCATCTCTTCTTTTTTCTGAGTTTTTTAAGTTATATTTTTACTTTGTTGTACTAATCTATCATGTGTACTAGGGTTAGGGTAGTTCTCCCAATCACACTCATCACTTAATACATCTCCCTATTTTTTCCCATTTACATTCATTTCAATGCCACTCCTTATAATTATGTCTATTATCCTATTATATGAAATCTTGTTGTTGTTTGTTTTCATTGTAATTTTCTCATTTTAATTAAACTCTTAGATCCTTCTTTTTTTTTTTTTTTTTTTCATTTTTCTGATATTATACCACTAGTTCTAGAAGTCTCTTATTGTTTTTTTTTTATTTTATTATTCCCTATCTCCTCATGATATCCTCTTTAAATGTTGGCCCCTTTAGTTGCATCATTTAAGGATTATGTCTTTGTTCAACATGTTTTGAAGGATTGTGCATCTTTTGGGAAAACATATACATCATATGTACCTTTCTCATGATAGAAAGTGCATTCGCTTTGATCTCGTATAATGGAATTATGTGCAATATTCCTTTCCTTCCCACATTTTAAATAGGTAGGAGGACATCTCTCTTTTCCACCTTGTTCTCTTTGATAATTTCCCCATTGGTACCCTTGATAGTTTCTCCAATGGTACCATTTCTATTTCTTCTCTTGGTAAACTAGATAAGTCAAATTTCAAATTATAGATTGCCTAATCAAATCATGTTGATGTTTTAGTTGAGAAAAAATGGCATAGAAGTCAAATATAGTCTCCAAGGCCCATACAAGCTTGTAATATTTATCCTTGGATTCACAAAGTGGTATATGACTTTCAAAGAGCTGAATATGTCTTTGATTATTTTGGGACAGCTTTGAATAGTTATAATTCAGCTAGTCAAGTTCGACAATGTCTACAAAGACATTTAAGAGATTTTCAATATCCTCCACAGTTTTGATAATACCCGTATTCCACATTTTAATGATTTCAAAGCATCAAATCACTTTAAATAGTTATAGTTAATCTTAAATGATTTTAATTCAAATAATTATAATTAATCTTGAGAATTTCAATTAAGTTTGTGGCATTGTGATGGTTTCAAAAGATTCCTAACAAGTAGGGATATAATTATTTAAAGCTTGTTCATACCATTTGACATAAAGTGAATAGCATATTATATACCAAGACCAACTTTAAAAAGCTCACCGAGGTAGGAAATGAAGTTCAAGTACATCGAATATATTTTTTAAATCAGGGATTTCAAAGTCATTTTGTAATGCAATTTTTATGAGTGTGTTTTGAATACAAAGAAACATTCCTAAATCTCTCCATCCTTTTCAAAAGTTACGAATAGTTATTTTGAACTTTCCACATGGCGTTTTTCATGGCAAAGTACGAGTTTTCAAAATTCATCAGGTTGGTTTTTATTATCCACAAACTATGGATTTTCGAGTATGTGCTTATCTAATGCATACAAATTTAAACTATCTAGGTTCAAACTTGTGCCAAGGAATTATATAATTTATTGAAGGTCGGTCATTAGGCAAGACGGTGAACTCCTAGCTCAAGATACATTTGGCCAACCTATTTAGGAAGTGTTACAAGCAATTATGTCATTGCACAGGTGTTCCTGTGACAATGGAGCTTGCAAGTGATTTATTAGATCAGCAAGGATAAATTTATAGAGATAAAACTATTGTATTTGTCAGTCAGTCTGGAGAAACAAAAGATACATTATTGGCACTAGAATATGATTTTCAAAACGGAACATTAGGTGTAGGCATTACAATACCATGGGAAATGCAATAGTAAGGCAAATCCACTGTGGTGTTCATATCAATGCAGGATGTGATATTACGGTGGATAGTACCAAGGCATATACAAGTCAGATATAGTTAATGACCATGCTGGCCCTGGTTGTTGGAGAATATTCAATTTCAAGTTAAGGATGTAGGGAGACAATTTTAGATGGCCATTTTTACTTGCCAAGTCAGAAAGGTATTGAAGTTGGATTTTAAAAAAAACGAACTAACAAATCTTCGGATGGATGAGCAGTCATTACTAATGTTTGGTCTAGGCTATATCTATGCCACACTAGTGGAAGGTGCCTTTAATGTTGAAAAGTAGCATTTATACACAATGAATAATTTTTTTGCAGGTGAAGCGAAGCATGGCCATTTGGCACTAGTTGATGATACACTTCTAATTGTTTTTATTGCAACATGATGCTTGTTTTAGCAAGCAACAGTTATAAATGCAACGTCTTCAAACACGTAAATGATGCTTGATTGTGATATGATCAAGGGGGAGGCATCCTTCATATACCAAAATGTTGTAGCTCGGGTTATTGAAGTGCCTCGAGTAGAGGGCTTCCTTCAGCCTATCATTAATATTGTATCATTGTATCTCCTTGCATATCATCTCGCCGTTTATCAAGGTTATTATGTGGATAAACTTATAAACCGAAGAAAATATAAACAGACAACATTCACTAATAGCATTCTATAGCATTCACTAATAGAAACAGATATGCATCTCTTTTACGATTTCTCTTTTATTACTTGCTTGATAGCTTGATGATAAAACAACATACAATTGTCTCAATAAATAAAGGTCTGATGTACTAATTTTAGAAACCCACTAATTGCCACTTAATAACCAAAATGCTTATCTAATAAAAATATTAAATGCTAACTTCAAGCACTACAATTATTTAATATGAATAAACAAATTACAAATTCTAACACTTTCTCTTAATTTCTACCATTAATTTTACAATATCCATTACTCTTAGATTTTGTCTCAAATACGTAAAATTATTCTTCGTTAGTGCCTTTATGAAGATGTCTTTTATTTTATCTTCAGATTTGTAGAATATTAATTTTATTTCATCATTTTTAACCAACTCATGTATGAATTGATAGCAAATATGTATATGCTTGCTTCATTCATGAAATATCAGATTCTTCATCAAGGATATTGAAGACATATTATCACAATATATGAGTGTGCCATCTATTAGTTCCTTCTTCAAATTAGCTAGAACTTTCCTAAGCCAAATAACCTTAAATGTTGTTGCATTTGCTACAATATATTTAGCTTCTATTGTGGAAATAGAATCTATGGGCTTCTTCTTGGATGCCCATGAAATGGTTCCCAAACCCATATGAAACACATAACCTGATGTCTTTTTCCTATCATCTACACTACCTACCCAATCACAATCTATATAGCCAACTAACTCAAAACCACTTGATGCAGTATAGAGGATGACATAGTTCTTGGATCCATTGACATACCTCAAAATTATATTACCTATTTGTCAATGTATATCCTTAGGTGTCTCAATTAATATATAAATTAAACTTACTTCATACACTATATCAGGCCTAGATGTTGTCAAATAAATGAGGCTAACTAACATGCTTTTATATAAAGTTGGATTCACCTCATTGCTACAATATTCCTTAATTTGAAACCTATAGTAATTGGTGTTGGTGTAGGCTTGTTAAACATTTTGAACATCTTCAATATTTGTGAACCATACTTAGATTGAGAGATGAATATGCAATGATCCATCTATTGTACTTCTATACCAAGAAAATACCTTAACAAACCCAAGTGTGTCATTTCAAATTCTTTTTTCATTACTTCTTTGAACTCAACAATGAAAGAATCGTCATTCCCTATGAAGATTAGATTATCTACATATAACACAACAATCAAAATGTTACCATGGCTCTCATTGATGTGTGGGATTGCCACTTATTTTACTGAAGCCATTGGTAGTAAAATATGAATCAATTCTACTATACCAAGTGCTTGGTGCTCCCTTAATCCCATAGAGTGCTTTCTTGAGCTTATACACCTTTTTTTATTATTCTAGTACTTCATATCTAGGGGGTTGATAAGTATAGAATTATTCTTTGAGTAATCCATTCAAGAAGGCATATTTCACATCCATTTGATATTCCTTACACTTGTGTTTGGCATCTATTGCTAAGACAACCCACACAGTTTCCATTCTTGTAATAGGAGCATAAGTCTCATCATAATCTCTACCAGGTTGTTTGTATCCCTTGATACCAATCTTTAATTGTCCTATCAATTTTGCCTTATGTTATGCTCTTGGCCTTGTAGACCCACTTCACTCTAATCACTTGTTTACCCTTGGGTAAATTAGCTAATTATCATGTTTTGTTTCTTTCTATTGTATATATCTCCTCATTCGTGACCTTAAACCATTTATCTTCTTTTACTGATTCTTCAAAATATACAAGGTCATCTTTAGAAAATAATGCAAAATTCAAATTTTCATTAAGATCATCATACTCTAAATCATCGTAGATATCCCTAAAGCTCCTTTTATTTCTAGGCATAAGGGAAGCAAGAGTTGGATCTAAATTACTATTGGAGTTGTTTGACTGATGAGTATGTTGTGAAGGTGATAGAGGTGTTGCCAATGGTTCACCTTATTGATCTATGATTGGTTAGTTTTGAACATCTTCATTTCCATCATCCATGAGTATCATTTATGAGATACCCAAGGCAGTGTCAATAGTGACATCCCGTGATTCAATCTCAATAAATTTGACATCCTTGTTAATCATAACCTTATTTGTAATAGGGTTGAACAATATATATACTTTAGTGTCTTCAAAATATCTAATGAAAATACACTTTTCTCCTTTATCATCAAATTTATACCTCTTTTCCTTTGGCATATGTATATATGCCACATACCCAAATATTATTAGGTGCTCAACACTATAATTTCTATTTATCTATGTATATTGTGTAGTCATATTCAGGGAAACCTTTGTGGGACACTTGTTTAACAAATACACTTTTGTTTCTATAGCTTCATCCCAATATAATTTTGAGAGTCCCTTGGCTTTTAACATGTTGGAAACCCTCTCCTATATTGTCCTATTTTCCTTTCTTCCACTCCATATTTTTATAGAATATATCTTGTTATGAACTATTTTTAGTTACCTTCAATCTTGTAAAAAATTAGAAAATCCTTAGAGACATATTCTCCCCATCTATCTAATCTTAGGGCCTTGATGAAATGTCCATTCTGTTTCTCAACCAATGCCTTAATAAACATGAATTTGTCAAAATTCTCAAACTTATTCTTTAATAAATAAATTTAAGTCTTCCAAATGTAATCATCTATGAAGATTAATAAATATGCATTCTTAGAGTGATTGAGAGTTTTGTTTGGGCCAAAAAAATTGAAGTGCACCAAATCTAAAGGTGTTTCTACCCTCTTAGACATTCTTGATTAAAAGGGTTGCCTCTGTTATTTTCCTAGAATGCATGCTTCACATTTTTTTTAGGTTGTACTATTCTTGGTATACCGCTCACCATATCCTTCTTAAATAAAAATATCTAATCCATAAAAAATTAAATTCCCCTACCTCAAATGTCAAAGTCTAGATGTGTCTTTGATGACTATCCTAAAGGTTGCATCTTGAAACAAAACTTGTAGTTTCTTATCATTTAAACTATAACTATCTTATTCTTTATTACTTCATTGTCAAATATTGTGCACTCTATATTATCCATCAAGACTCTATATCCTTTTTGGACCAACTATCCAATACATAATAAATTGTGTTTTAAATTTGGAGTGTAGCAGACGTCTTGGATTGTTCTTCTTTCACCTTGCTTGGTACAAATGATGATAGTCCCTTTGCCAACAATAAGAAATTTTTCATTGTTCCCCATATTTATCAAGGAGTTAATATTATTATCAATTATGACAAATAAGTTATCATTACCATTCATGTGGTTAATACATGCACTATCCAAATACCATACCTCAACGTTGCTCTACTTAAAAACATTGGATACAATGAACATGTTTGGAAAATGTTCAGGTTCACTTACATTATCAGTGGCTACATTTACACTTTGCCTTGATTGGTTATGATGCCTCTTTCTACATTCAATAGAAAAATGACCATACTTATGACAATAATAGCATTGAACATTAATTTTATCATGCCTTTGATTTGATGTACTACTCCTCTTATTATCCTAGAAATTTAATTAGGAGATTCTTACTCATTATTGATTGTTTGAACTTGATTTAACATATTAGCTTATTCCTCTTCCTTTACCTCTAAAGCTTCTACCTCTATTTTTTCTTCCTCCCCCTACCTTTTAAACTAGCCTAAGCCTCAAAGGCTTGCTCCAGGGAAGAAGGTTCAGAACTATTCAATTGTTACTCATTGGTTTGTAGTGAACCCATTAAATCATCCACTATTATGTTTGAGAGGTCTTTGTCCTCTTCAATATCTATAAAAATTATATCATATCTTATATACAAATTGCTAAGGATCTTTTCAATAATCCTCTAGACTAGTATAGTTTCACCATTAATTCTTAACTAATTGCTTAAACTAGAGACTCTAGTATGAAATCATAAATAGACTCATTTTCGTTCATTTTCAATGTCTAAAATTATCTTATAATTAATCGGATTTTGACTAAACATACCTGATCATTACATTTGTAGGAATTTTGAATTATCTCTAATGTTTTCAATAATTTATTGGTTGACTGGTGCATCCTTTTTGAGATCTGTAGGGATGGGAATGAAGACAATAAATAGCTACATTTTTTTTAAAAAGAAAAAAATTGTGATCTCCTTCCCTTAGCTACACTCTATATGACTATATCTCCTTTGGCAGTGGTTGTTTATCTAATGATCTTCTCCCATGATCAACTTACGAATATGATACCAAACTAAAGAAAATATAAACACATAATAGAAAATGTAATTATACACCATTCACTAATAGAACTAGATATGTTTCTCTTTTATGATTTCTCTTTTATTACTAGCTTGATGACAAAACAACATATAATTAATCCAATAAATAGAGGTCTTATTTACTAATTTAAAAAACCCACTAACTATGACTTACTAACCAAATTATTCCCTACTACAAATATTAAATACCAACTTCAAGAACTACCAATATTTAATATGAGTGGAGAAATTACAAATTCCAACAAAAACCTCACTATAACATATATCTCTAGGAAGAATGACCCTTAAATAAATATCCAATATGCTAAAGATTATTTGAATAATAAAGCCAAAATCTCGAGATCTCAAATCCATATGGAACCATAATTTGAGTTTAATGAGATTGGAGATGGAGAGTATTTGAAAATAAAATTCATTAATGAATAATTTCTTGGGGACAAAAATAGAGGAAGTGCTTCTGATAATATTTTATGGTAAGAGGAGGAGATATGCACCCTTAAAACAATCAAATAACTTAGCTTCAGAGATATCCCAAAGCTAGAGATTAAACAACAAATGCACATAATAACATGTTAAAAAATATCGAGAACATGAGAAGCAACATTTCAACAAAACACCCACATTTTATATGCTTTTATATTGATTATAAAACTATTACAAACTAATTATATCATCTTTATATAAATAACTATAGTTGTATACAAATAAACTCACAAAAAACCTTCTATTTTTCCCTTCTTTTCTACTAATAAAATGTTTCCTTGTCTCTATTGTAGGTACTTTGTTTTTGTCCTTATATTATGTTGAATCATTTTACAATCTGACTTCTATCAACAAAAACATTATCTAAGCTATTGCTACTCTACCACGTATTTTTCTCTCTACCCTATCTATTTTCTATTGGCTGATACACTCATTTAATTCTCTTCACATTTTTTTATTTTGTCACATTTTCTTTTTGTCTTCAACGTTCATACTTCTAGCCTACCTCTCTTTTACCACCTAGATCAAAACTGCTCCTTCAAATTAAAATTTTAAACTATTATGTAATTATTTCATAACTCTGAAGCTGACATGGTAGGTGGGCAAGAATAATATTTTAACACTCCCCTTTATTCTTGAGCTTTCTATTCATTGTTTAAATCTTTTCAACCCCTAAAACATCTTTATAGCTTCTTCTTAACTGCCAATATCCTTTTGTGTCCATTCTAATAAAGTCTAGAGATGGACTGTTGGAGTCCAGATCCAAAGTGTTAGACTTTAGATTTTGGCTGATATACTATAGAGATTGGATGATGAACTCTAGAGCTTCATTGATGGACTCTATTGTTAGGCTAAGAACCTTTAGAGCCAACATAAAACATTCTATATCTAGTTTTGTTGCATCTATGACTTCTTGCATATTTCTTAAACACAAAAACTATTTTTTTACAAAGGTTTAGTGAATATGTCAGCGATTTACTGCTCTAACTTACACAATTTAATTTTTATGACCCTTTTTACAATAAATATTCATTCCACAATCCCATTATGCCTCTTAAAATATTCTAAAGGGCCATCACAACCTTCCACATGGCTTAGATCCTCCTCCAATTATCTTGTGTGGTAATATAGTTATAATTTTTTATATTACAGACTCCACTAAAGCTTTTTACATTTTAAAATCAACTTCTAAAACCCAAAATCCAATTTTAGACTTCAAAATATTTTAAAATACAATTTAGGTGGATTTCTCAAATTTAGTTTACAAGTGGATTTGAAAATTATATTTTGCTATGTAAAATTCATCTCAAAATCCCATAAGTGAATTCTTTACAAGAAAAATCCAATGTTCAATGATTTTCCAATAACCTGGTAGCCTTATTGATGAATCTTGGTGATTCATTTTATAATACATGGAGAAATACATTTGAATACCCTGTTGATATAATGTGAAATTAACTATAAAACCTTGAACATGACTAAAAAGGAAAGATGAAGACTCATAAGTATTTTCATCATACTTTAGCGATAAATATGAATACATTTTGGTCAAATTGATTGATATCTAGAAGGAGGTGAAATGTCCTATTTGCTTTGGGATTATCCATAAGAAACAAGAATAGTATTGTAATTCCTTCATCACTTTTATAGAGAGTACATTGATATGTAAATAAATTTTTGGAATAATGACTATTTTACATGTCCTAGTTACTATGTCAGTCATAGGTTACTAAGAGATGATCCCAAATATGATGTTCTAATTGTAGTAAATTATCCTGACCTTGATAAGTATGAATAAGATGAGTTTACTTTTCATGAAGAATACAAATAATGGATGGAACTCTTGATGTTGTGACATTGAATTGAAACTTGTTGTGGCAATAAAAATAAAGGATAAGGAAGGTGTTTATTAACCACATAGTATGGATTTTTTAATATGTGCTTATCCAATACATAAACATTTAAACTATCTTTGTCCATACTTGTGCCAAGGAATTTTATAATTTTTTGAAGGTTGGTCATTAGGCAAGATAATGCACTCTCGAATCAAGATAGATTTGGCAAAGCTATTTGTGGTAGTCAGTATTACATGCAATTATTCCATTGTATAGGTGCCCTTACGACAATGGTGCTTACAAGTGATTTAATAGATCTGTAAGCATGAATTTATAGAGATAAAACTATATTCTTTGTCAGTTAGCCTAGATAAATAAAATATACATTAGTGGAACTAGAATATAATTTTTAAAAAGGAGCATTATGTGTAGGCATTAAAATATCATGGGTAATGCTAAAGCAAAACAAATGCACACTGGTGTTCATATCAATACATGATGCAAGATTAAGGTGTCTAGTACCAAGGCATATATAAGTCAAATAACATTTATGACCATGTTGGCCTTATATTTTGGATAAGATTCAATTTTGAGTTAAGGATATAGGGAGATAATTTTAGATTTCCTTTTTCAATTGACAAATCATAAAGGTATTGAATTTGGATGAAAAAAGAAGGAACTAAAAAAGTTTTTGATGGATGAAAATTCACTACTGATGTTCTTTATGTGTTATAACTATGCCACAACATTTGAAAGTACCTTTAAATTCAAATTAGCACTTATACATAGTGAAGTAATTCTTACAAAGTCAATTTCTTTAGATCTCAACACCATGTGGAACCATAATTTGAATTTAATGAGTTTAGAGATGGAGAGTATTTGAAAATAAAATTCTATAATAATGTCACAGATGATCAAATATTCAAGGAAATAAAAATTATATTAATGTTCATGGATGATCAAATGTAAGTCAATGGGATTAAAATCTAAAACCATTAACAGTACAAAGTTTAAGGAATGAGAATCCAAAATTAAAGAGATGAAAATCAAAGTTGATCAATTAAACATAGATTAAGAAGCAATTTTAGAATTGAGTTAAGTCATGGTACAGGAAAACTCAAGTTAAATGTCAACTCAAATTTAGTCTTAGGTTGAGTTAGAGTTAGAAGGCAATTATATAACTACCTTAGGAGAAAATAATATAAAAAGGCAGATTTTCATTGTAACTGAGTTTAAAATTTATTCCTCTTGGCTCACGAGAAAAGGTGGTTGTGTCTTTGTGTCAATTTCTTTTTCAAGTAATCTTTTGAATAAAATGCAAGAAAATATAATAAGATGAATCAATTTTTATATGTGTTTTTATTTTTTATTGTTTATGGAATTCGTATTGTAGTTTATGAATAAATAAATCCTTTAGAACCTCCATTTTTCTTGATTAAGTGTAAATTCTTGGATTTGCAAAATTTGTGATGGAAACCCTAGATAATAGACTTTGTGTTGCATATACTTAATCTAGCTTGAAAGAATATTTTGAGCTTCCATGTAATCTTTATTCACTCTCATTGGTTGTTGTATGTTGTCATTTACATGTTGATAGGAAGATTTCAACCATGACTATTTGATGCTAAATAAAATCTTGATTAAAATGAGGAAGTCTAAACTTTGTGTTCATTTCCAAAAATAAATACATAGAAGTTAAATATAAATTTTTGTTTTGAATCCCCTTTGGTGATGTACTTTATTCATCCATTTTAAGATTGTCTTTCTTGTCTTTCTAAGGATATCGGTTTTCATTATTGAACTATCCAAACTATTTTCATATAATTTGATTCATCTACATGGTTTCATGTTTATCCTGCTAACAATCTCTTAATCTCCCTTCCATTTATCTCTATTTTTTCTCCATTCTTGTATTTTTCCTTTTTCCCATTTTTACTTCCTCTTATTACTTTCTAGTTAAAAATGCCAAAAACCCCCATCATGCAAGAGAGCTTACCCTATCAAACATAGAGGAAAATCATGCTTAAAGTTTTGGTTGCTCTAATGTTTCAAGGTTTATGTTGTATCTAGTTGGGCAAGTCACATAAATAATTTGAGTAAGCAATACAACATAAAATATTTTAACCAATATCAAACCAAGCTATAAGGTTAAACCCACTGAGGCTAAAAAACCATAGTTAATGCAGTATCATGACAACCTAATTAGTTTATACTATCCAATGTAGCTAAGAGACAATTTACATAATTACCTAAATCTTTAGCTTCAAAATTTCCAAAGCTACAATTTAATTTCATATCTCTCCCTCCTCTTATGGTGGTTGATATGAGTCAACCTCTCCCAAAAAAATATGATGCCAATGCTTATTGTGACTATCACCAATTTGCAAGGCATTCTATGAACAAATGTTTTCAATTAAATCACAAGATACAAGATATTATTGATAATGATCTACTCACCTTTGAAGATTATCCAACAAAATCGGGATCACAACCTAATGATCATGAAAATCAAAAAATATTCAATAATCCATTACAAGATCATTCTAAGGAAACACCAGAAGTGAAAATGGCATGTCATGTACATCCTCCTCCACCACAATATGAGAATCCAATATATGTGATTATTTGTACACTTATATGAGAGATACCACCTATGGTTCAGAGGCCTTATATTTCATTCTATGGTAGTGAGATTATGGATGGTGACCCAAATATTCTTTCTTTATTTATCATGGCACATATTGATCATTAGCCAATACATAATATTATGGTTGATAATGGTTCTAGTGAAAATATATTTACTAGTCTACATTACTCACACATTTTGCATACACATAGGATGATTTAATCCCTTCATCTAAAATGGTCAAATAATTCGATGGGAAGACACAACAAGTTTTTGGTGAGATTGATTACCTCTATAGGTTGGTCTATCACATGTGACCATAAGATTATTAATTTTACCACATATGTGTGTATTTGATATGTTATTAGGATGACTTTAGATTCATAAAATCTATACAGTACCTTACACATTGCATGGGTGTCTTAAATATATTCATGCCAACAAGGTCATTACAATTTTAGGTATTCAATATGAATATCATTTGTAATAGGAAAAATTTGTTTCGTGATAACTAATTATACAACCCACTAAGTTTAATCATGCATGAAAGGGTAAGCAATAGGAAATCCCCTTTCCTAGGCAACCAATACTTGATAGGCCATTACATTAGAGATTTATAATAGAATCTTTGAGATCCTCATTTATACCTCCATAGGCTAGCCAGTTATTGATAATAGAGCACTATATTTTTAAAAAGGTACAAAAACCCAATATTACACCAAATAACTCATAGAGCATTAAACAATGGGTTCCATAAGACATTACTCCTTTTACTACTACCTTATGACCATAGATTCCTATGAAGAATATACATGGTATTACAAATTCTTTAGTTTCATATTTGGCACATGTACATGATCCTTGGCAACATGAATAAAGTATTATACTATATTTAGAATAGAGAGCACCCTATAATCTTTTAGATGGGATCATTGGCTAAAAATAATTTTAAAAACATGTCAAAATAAATTCAAAAAATTCAAAAATTCAAAAGACTCAAATATTTAAGAAAACACAAAAAAGTTCAAATAAAGTAAAAATATAAAGATATTTAGCATTTCACATATATACTAGCTTTTTAATATGTTTTTTACTTTATGTTAATAGATAACATAGTATTTATACACACATTATGTTTTGTAGGTACTTGAGTGTGGTACATGCATAAATGTGATCCATTAGACATGAGCATGTAGATGTTGGAGCTTCCTTTTCTCAACTAACACACTATTTTGGGGGCATATTGCTTCTATATGATCATGATTGACACATTTTCTATTATTTTATGATCATTTCTATTATCACATTGAGTTTATATACTGACATTTACACATGCCTATATTCATGTTTTTATCTATCATAATATACTTGATATGTTATTCTACATGACATTTTTATAACATATGCATGCAATGCTAGTTTATTCTATTTCATTTACTTCATATCTTCACATGGATTACTTGAGTGTATTTATTGTTTCCTTGTTTATCTTTTTGTGTAAATTTTGAACATGTTCCATGATTATTGGCCATAGTGCCCTAAATCATGTTTTTCTTTGGTGTGTGGACATTTGCATATGTCCTCCCCTTGAGTGTATGGCATTTGAACATTCCCATTTTTGTGGTCTTATTAGAACCATATTTGTGTGGTATTTAAGTAGTCTTATGTGTGTGATTGATTGTTTGTTGAGATTTTTATCTTCTAGACGTTTCCATGATACACACCATACATCCTAGGGCTTGTTATATATTCATACTATGATCTCCATTGATAGGATACTATTATTTGATTCTTTGCCACATGATTCACATAAATGAAACATAGCTATATTAACATTTTAAGATAATATGACTATCAATTTTTCATTCCCCTCACCTCAAATGGGGGTGAATATTAGTGGGGGCATGTCATAGAGACATGATTCCACAAATATATAGTTGAAATAAATAGTATAATTTGATTTAGCTTACATTACTCAAATATACATTTGGGACATAATTATATAAAGTTGGCATAGATTTGGGATAAAATTTCAAATTTTTGATACATACTATAAACATTTTACAGAGCAGAGGTTAGATTTTTATAGATACTTTGACTTTAGACACATTTGAGGTGCATGTGCCATGAAAATGTGCCAAATCATAGATGCATTTTCAAATTATACACACTATTTATGCACCAACTCTACCAAGATGCATGAAAACATAAGCTCCTGAAAACACCATGACCAATCATAATAAAGTATTTTATGAATCAATGAAAACATAAGCTCCTGTTCAAACAACCATTTATAACAAAGAAAGTCTCAGTTCTCACGAAACACATAATATTTCATTATAGTATTTATTGTAATTTTAGAGGGGTTATATGCATGTATTTATAAGGTTCTATTATATAGAAATTTATAATATAGTTTTGAACCACCAATGGAATTATAATTAGAAGAACACATCCCTATATACAACTTTAAATTAATTAGGCATAGATGTACCTATATGATTTTTAAATATACTATTAATTCATTCATTAATATGTATATTATTATAGTAATATTTCAATAGTACGTATTTTGTTTCATAAGCCGTATATGATAAGTTATCCCATGCATATCATAAAGCTTAAAATTAAAGACTGTGTTATAGTTATATATGCTTCCCATGCTTTATCAAGGCTATTTTATGATTTTAGATATATTTTAACTACCTATATGCAAGTATAAAGAAACTTAACCATTTCAATATCTATATGATAAGACACAAGTCACATGCCTGTAACCTGAGTTCAAACTTATATAACATCCCTAGCGTTATGATTTCTATAGATCAGAGATTATAAATAATTCTTACTCATAAATATAGAATAGATAGTGATGGGGTATATCTATTAAGTTTGTGACAAAATCCTTCCTTTTCTTTTTATTATTTTAGCATAAGGGAGTTAACAAATGGATGGCAAATATGTAAGCTATAGCAATATATTAATGAATGAGATCATCATATAAGCTAATAGGTATATATATGCTAAGTATCTCTTTAGCATATCTCTTTAGAACCATATAATTGTAAGCAATATACCTAATACCTATATTGGTATTTTGATAATTAGATATCAGGTGCATTCATTAATAGGATATCTCTTTAGCACTATCAGGTATTAACTGAAATATAGTGCTATAGGGATATATTTATTTATCATACTCTAATAAATATAAGCATTACGTGATTAGAGTATAGGTTAATGGGGGTCTAAACTGAGAAGAGATTCTTAACTCCTATATAGTGTTATTCCTTAATGCACAATGATACTTAGATCACCTCAATTTCCTAGAAAGAATAATAACATAGTTCATTGTTTACATAGATATCAATGTATTCACTGCACTTATGTCCAAATTAATATGCATTTATATGTTGTGTCACATTTCTATCCTGAGTTATTTACCAATACTATGCCACATCTCATATCATAACCTTATTACTTATGTATCACTCATATATAGTTTAATTTGTATATCTATCTACTTTAATATTCTATCTTTTTCTCATTTTAATTGATTGTTTACTTTATAAATATAAATTAGTTTTCTGAAATCTCAATGCTATACATCAGGCACCTAAACATGTTTATTATAAATTGATCCTTATTTGGGTGGAACTATAATTACTACTTGGATTAGTATGTGTGTATATACCAATTTTTAGAAAGTATAATCACACTAGTAATTTATAGTAGTATACATAATGTGTATCTATTAATTATTAAAAAGATATATACATAAATTATGTATCTACTAAAATTGTTTAGTATTGGCTGTGTAAATGTTAATACATTACATATATAAGAATTAAAATGAAATTTCCAATTGGAAATTGCTTCATATACCTATAGTTCATACTTGTGTAATTAGGCATATATATAAATATAGTTTGGTGTATATGGATCCTTGATTTTATATGCAAGTCGCTACTAAAACATGAATCCATGTTTTATATGCAAGCCATTATTGGTATATACTTCTCTTATTAGATAATCAGATCATTCCAATATAATTATTTGATATTATAATTATGCACTCCATTTTATTCATATATATATAAACATGCAAATCACTATCATACCACACATGCATTTTTCATAGTATATGAATATTCAAATTGCACTGCCTACATGGAAAACTGCTATGTTGTGCAAGCTTCTTTGTCTAGCTTTTTTTCTCCAATATTCCTTCAATTGTGTTACCTTCTTCTGCTCTTTATGGTGTGCCTAACTTTCCTCTCTCAAAATATATTATTTATTATTCTATTAACATGAAAAATTATGTAGCTTTTCTCTTTCTAGATTTTCCCTTTTTTTGTTTTTTCTTTATTTTTTAATTTTTATTCATATACTCCTCTTTAAATTTAAACATTTCCATTTCTCTTTATTTATTATTTTTTTATTTTCATTTATTTTAAGTATTTCTTCTCTTTTTCCTATTGTTTTCTCTTAATTAGAAATTATTATATTTTATTTATAGTTTCAAGAATCCATATATTTTATAATTAAATTAGCACTTCAAATGACTTAAGTATTAATTCATAAATCAATAAACTTGAATTTAATCTAATTATACAAATAACATTTCTAAAAATATTAATGATCACACACATAAATCATGCACGATAAAAATATATATAGCCATTTAAACTATGCTATCAACCATGTATAAATAACTATCTAATGTAAACAACATGAAAAACTCACTATACTAAGCATTCCATTATGCATATATCATGTACTAGGTAGTGTGGTATGTGTAGAGATCTAGTTGATTTCTCTGTCATCCCCCAACAACTCCATCTACATCACCCTTTCCAATGATGCTCTCACTTTGTCATGTTTGAAGGGATGAGTTCTCCTCCATCAAACTCACAACAAATAGATAGTGAGATTATAACATCATAATACATAGACATCATAAAATATAAGTTAAATAAAAAATCAACATAATCATAATGTAAATATATACACTACAGCTAAACTATAGCAATATAATCATGTAACTTAAGCAATATATAACTACTTCATAATAGCACATATCTTAAATCCTAATTAATAAATACAAAATCAAATTTGTTAACTGTAAATATCCTTGGATAATAAAGTATGTTTTCTTAATGAGAAGTCAAGATGTAACATCTACCCCCTAAAACTAGTTATCATCTCAGATGAATCTTATTCAAACATAAGTTCTAAATTAAAAACATAGTTCATTAGAAAAATAAAATAGCGTAAAGTATCTAATAAAGAAAATAAATGTAGAAATCACCAGTAGAGCTCATCATAGTCATCCCAAGTAGCACTATCCTCATAGTATTAATCCCATAAGACCTTGTACTGTGACATCTCTTTATTACGTAAATAAAGTTTACAAGTTTCAATTACTTTGATTGGTTCTACCATGACCACCCTAGGATCCAAAATTTGCAAAGAACTCCAATCAAACACATGCATTAGATCAACTATATACTTGTTTAGATGAAAAACATAGAAGACATTATATAATAGAGCTAGGACTAGTGGCAATACAAGCCCATACACTATAGGATTGACCACTTCTAACACCTTGAAGGGTCCCACATATCTTGGTGATTTTTTCACTGACTTCCCAAATTTAATTGAGCTCTTTTGCGGCTTAACTCATAAGAACACTTTATCACCTACTGAAAACTACCTATCTATCCTCTTCAGATAAGCATAACTCTTTTGTCTATCATTATCCTGCGCCAATATCTACCTTATTAATCTAACTTTTTCTTCCATTTATGAAATTATCTTAGGTCCAAAGACTACCCTATCCTCCAACTTATCCCATTTGATTGGTGTCCTACACATTCTTCCATATAATGTCTCAAATGGTGCCATCTTCAAAGCTGATTAATATGAATTA
This sequence comes from Torreya grandis, assembly GCA_037957365.1. Classification (NCBI taxonomy): domain Eukaryota; kingdom Viridiplantae; phylum Streptophyta; class Pinopsida; order Cupressales; family Taxaceae; genus Torreya; species Torreya grandis. The sequence continues at coordinate 893,591 of JARHVA010002738.1, read as the reverse complement.
TTTTAAGAAAACTCAACTAATCAAAGATAATCTTCCTCTTGTAATTTTGATCTATGTAATACATATGAAGAAGATCCTCTAACACTTGATTAACTCTCTCAGTTTGACCATCAATCTTTGAGTGATATGTAGTGATAAAATTGAGTTGCATACCCATAGCTAAATTCATAGTTATCAAAAACCTAAAAGTCATCTTTGGATCATGTTCTGAAATGATATTCTCTAAAAATCTATGTAACCTATACACTTCCTTTACAAACCTCTTCACAAGAGTAGGCACATCATCTATCAAATTGTTTGGTATAAAATGAGCTACCTTCGTTAATTTTTCAACTACTACGAAGATCAAATCTTGCATTTTTCATGACATTAGTAAAAATTGGACAAATTCCATATTGATTACCTACCACTTCCACTTAGGTATATCATGTGAATATAATGACCCAACCAAATGCACATGTTCAAATTTCACTCATTAACATTCTAGACAATGTGACATAGTCTGCAACATCTTTCTTGATTCCCTTCCATAAATACAATGGTCTAAACTCTACCATGAGCTTAGTTACTCCTAGATGTTCTCAATATAGGGAATTGTGTATTTACTTTATTAATGTAATCTATAGATTATTTGGATCTAGTATATACATCCTTCTATTTTAACATAAAATACCATCACTCTCTAATTTGGATCCTTTATACTAAGGATTCTGAGCATTCTCAGACAATATTTTTTTACCTAATCATAGAATTCATTTCCTAGAGAGAATTTAATCACTCGATCCTTGAAAGTACTCTTTATAGTAGATATGGCTTCTATGTACATTGTATTAATTAGGGTATCGACCACTCTATTTTCCTTACCTTTGATATAACTGATATTAAAATCATAATTAGATAAGAACTTTAGCCAATGTCTCTAAAAAGCATTCAAATTTAGCTGGATGAAGATGTACTTGAGTCCCAAGTTATCCATCTTGAGATAAGTTTACCAATAAGTAATGCCACCACACTTACAAAGCATGCATAATTGTTACACGTTAAGTCATGAGAAGCATAATTTACCTCATAAGGGTTTATCTTCCTTTATTCATAAGTTATCACTACACCATCATGCATAAGGACCCCTCCTAGTCCATCTCTTAATACATCTATGACCACTGAAAATTGACCATTGAGGTGAGGAACTCTTAACACTAGTGCTGAACGAATATTTCTTTTAAAATTTTGAAAAGCTACTTCATAGTTTTTTTATCAAAAAAAATTTTGATTCTTACATTGCAAAGAAGTAATTAGATTAGCTATCTTTAAAAAATTTGGAACAAACTTCCTGTAATAGCTTGTTAATCTCATGAAACTTCTTACTTTGTGTATATTCTTTCGCATCAACCATTCCATAATGGTTCTTCTCTTTACCAGATCTACTGAGATACCATCCATAGAGATAATATATCCTAGATATTGCACTATCTCTTGGAAAAATGCACACTTAGACAACTTACCATACATCTTGTACTTTCACAATTTTTGTAGAACCAATTCCATATGTTGAAGGTGCTCCTCTTCATTTTTAGAGTATATAAGAATTTCATCAATAAAAACCAAAACAAAGTGATATAGATAATCTGTGAATACACAATTCATGGGATTCATGAATGTTTCTAGAGTATTTGTCAACCTAAATGGTAACACTATGAACTCATAGTGCCCATAACAAGTTTTGAATGTTGTCTTCAAAATATTATCATCCCTTATCCTTAGTTGATGGTATCCTTCTCTAAGATCAATATTTAAAAATATCATTGCTCCCCTCATTTGACCAAAAATATTATCTATATGAGGTAATGGATACCTATTTTTGATATTTACCTTGTTCAACATTCTATAATCAATGCAAAGTTGAAGAGTACCATCCTTCTTCTTGAAAAAGATAACTGGTGTACCCCATGGGGCACACTTGGCCTAATCAACCCCTTTGAAAACAATTCCTAGAGTTGAGCCTTCAATTCAACTATTTTAGTGGTTGTCATACTATGTGGTACCTTAGACTATGGTCTGAACCAAGTATGATATCGATAGACAAATCAAACTCAAATTTAAGAGGTAAACCACACAACTCTTCTAGAAACACATCATGAAAATTCTTAAGGAATGCATAATCTTTAAGAGATGGTTCCTTATGTTCCACTATTTCATTTATCTTGATGATAAATGCTTGGCATCTATTTTCTTGAGCCCTCTTGAGTTATGTTGTAGAAATTTGCCTAAGCCTCAACTTTATTTTCTCGCCTTAAATTTGTGTCTCATTTCCAAAATCATCAAAACACTCAACCTTTTTTAGGTAGAAATGAACCTTGGCCTTATATTTTGAAATCCAATTGACTCCTAAGATCACATTATATGACCCTGGTCGTGCTACATATAGATCTACTACTATTGTGAACTCAGGCAAACTAATCTCTACTTTGATTGAACACTTGACAACCATAACTTTTGAGTCATTCCATATTGTATTGACCATGTATTTTCCATCACTCTAGCTCTTCTATAAAACTCAATATGCTTTCTAAGAGATATATAACATTATGTATCCCTTGTATGAATCAAAATGGAAACTGGATGCTCAAACAAAGTACCTTATAGTTCTATGGGTAAAGCTTGTAATTTGGCTTGTTGATTATCAACCACTACATGAATAAATTATTGAAAACTACCCTACTAAAGAATAGGACTTGTGTTTTTTTCCTTGTCTTGAGTGCAATCATGAGGATAATGATCATCTTCATAGATAAAACAACTTTTAGGTGGTCCTTTTTCTGTCAATCTCTTGGTTTTGTTTGAAACTATCTTTGGAACCATTACCCAATTTCTTATTTTTGACCCATTTTTTAATTTTGCATTCTAAATTTTGAACTACTTCTTGGAGTCTCCACTCTTCTAGTTCAAGTTCTTATATTTGAATGTTGACTTATAATTTCCAAACCTTTTTTTGAACTTGTCCCTATCTTATGCAAGAAAATTCAACTTTTGTTCCTATTTAACTACCTTCTCAAAGACCTGGTCTATAGTAGAAGGTCTATGAAGATCCACCTCTACACCAATTTGGTGTTTCAATCCCATGACAAATTTTTTGATCCTAAACCTCTCATCTCCATTGTACTGAAGTATGTACTTCATAAGTTTAGTGAACTATTCTTAGTCTCATTCACTGATAAGTCTCCCTTCTTTAGGTATTATAAATTTATGAGACTATGATCAAAATAAAGATATAGAAGCCATTGTGACCTAAACAAAGTGAAAATTTGATCCCAAGTAGTGGTGTTCGAGTTAAGATTCATTTTTAACCTCTTGTTGGCCCACCATGTAGCTACTTTACCAGCCAATTGGTATGATCCCCATATTGCCTTATTAACCTCAAATTAGTTTCAAATTTTGAAATACTTATCCATCTTAGTCAGACATGATTTAGCTTTGTCAGAACTATTCTAGGTGACCACCTAAAAGTTGTTTCATCTATGAAGATGACCATTATCCTCATGATTGCACTCAAGGCAAGGAAAAAAACACAAGTCCTATTCTTTAGTAGGGTAGTTTTCAATAACGTATTCATGCAGTGGTTGATAATCAACAAGCCAAATTTCAAGCTTTACCCATAGAACTATAAGGTACTTTGTTTGAGCATCCAGTTTCCATTTTGATTCATACAGGGGATACATAATGTTATATAGATATTAGAAAGCTTAGTAAGTTTTATAGAAGAGCTCAAGTGATGGAAAATACATGGTCAATACAATATGGATTGACTCAAAAGTTATGGTTGTCAAGTGTTTAATCAAAGTAGAGATTAGCTTGCCTGAGTTCACCTTCTTCATGTCTCTATCCAACTCTATAGCTACCTAAAATCTTGCATCCTAAGGGTTCTCCTACTTAGCAAGATGATTTTGAAGTACATCCTAATGTTATTCCTTTTCATGGACATGAACTACCTGCTCCAAGGTTTTAATCTAATCCTTGGTCTCATTCATGGTTGAAAGAATATGATCCATCTATATATCTTGCTCAATAGAAAATTGTCTAGGATCAAATAGAGGGTTACTATCATTGACATTCGACGAACCCTCTCTAGATACTCTAGTTTTCACCATCTTCTTTTATATCAACATAAGGATATGAAAATGTTAGTGGAATCATTAATTCATATAGTTCAAGTCATAGATCTGATACCACATGTAACATCCCCACTGGGATCTACCTATAAATACATGATTTGTTTTAAATAAACAACATATATATTTATTATATTACACTTTGATAATATAATTAATGACCATTAAGTATAATAACTATAAATGCACATTCTATATCATACATCATTGATCACTATCATAATAAGAAACACATCATAATTTGTTCATAGAAGGTAATTACAAATACCTAGTTTCAGTTGGTACTAACATATATCCACTACTATCAATGTATAATAAATAAGTAATTACAAGTCATCATGATAATATTTCAATAATAAATACAATACAATGTACATATATAAGATACATGGCTCCCTAGAGCATAAGTTCCCTGGACTCTAGTATCTATGATAATCTCAACTATCATCTTCAAGTAAGTATTACTATGGGGAGGGAGAGCATCTTCTAAGAAATTTTTTTACACTAACCATAGACCATTGATCCATCTCACAAATTCCATCAAATAATTTCCCTTCTTTCACATATGAGTAGATAGTAATGGCGTAAGAATCTAGAGAAACAAGCTAGTACCAATGTGTTATATAATTTCTAAAACTAAACATGGGGTGTATCATAAAGAATCCCATTCTAATCAAGATATCACACAAACATGTAAATCATACCCATGAAATAATAATATATCACTAACATTACTTTGGCCAAATTTTTTAATAATTAATGATCTAAGGATCAGTAAAATTAATACATACCACTTGATTGAATTAACTTCATCAGGCATTATGATACTAGTAAGCTAGTGAAATCTATCTCACTACTTACTCAGTATCAACAATACGAGATTTGATTAACATGGTATAACAATTATAATCATACAAATTACATCCTACTAGTAATCGTATAACATGATAAATATAGGAATAATCTAAATGCATAAATTTATTCTATCAAAAATATGAACAAATCTCATAATATTATCTAACGCATAAATAATAACTATAGTTTATACCATCTAGGTATAATATACATCTAAGTGCAATTTCTAACTACTATAAGTAGTTTCTAAATACACTACACCCTATGATAATCCATATTTTCATAGTCTAGTGTAATTAAGCACAACTAATAAATACCATAAGTTATAATAAAGTAGTTATGAATCAATGAAAACATAAGCTCATGTTCAAACAACTAGTTATAACAAAGATTGTCTCAGTTCTCATGAAACACATAATATTCCATTCTAGCATTTATCATACTTTCGAGGGGGTTGTATGCACACATCTATAAAAATTTATTATACAAAAATATATAATATAGTTTTGAACAACCAATGAAACTATAATTAGAGGAACACACCCTTATGTACAAGTATAAGCTAATTAAGCACAAATGTACCTATATTCTTCTTAAGCACACTATTAATTAATTTATTAATACGTAGAATATTATAGTAATATTTCCACAATATGTATTTTGTTTCATAAGCTGTATATGATAAGTTATCCCATGCATATCATAAATCTTAAAATAAAAGACTACATTAGAGCTATATATGCTTCACATGTTTTATCAAGGCTATTTTATGTTTTTTTGGTATACTATAACTACCTATATGCAGGTATACAAAAATTTAACCATTTCAATATCTATATGATAAGCCACAAGTCACATGCTTGTAACCTGAGTTCAAACTTATATAACATCCCTAACATTATGAGTTCTATAGTTCAAATATTATAAACAATCCCTACTCATAAACATAGAATAGGTAAAGTTTGTGATAAAATCCTTCCTTTTCTTTTTCTTATTTTAGCATGAGTTAACAAATGGATGATAAATATGTAAGCTATAGCGGTATATTAATGAATGAGATCATTATATAAGCTAGTGTGTGTGTGTGTGTGTTTAAAGTATCTCTTTAATGTATCTCTTTAGCACTATATAATTGTAAGTGATATACTTGATATCTATATTGGGAGTTTAATAATTAAACATTAGGTATATTCATTAATAGGATATCTATTTAGCACTATCAAGTATTAACTAAAATACAATATTGTAGTGAGATATTTATTTATCTTATGCTGATAAATATGAGTATTACGTGATTAGAGTATATCTTAATGGGGGTTTAAACTAAGAAGAGATGCTCAACTCCTATATAACACTATTCCTTAATGCACAAATATAATTAGATCACCTAAATTACCTAGAAAGAATAATAACATAGTTCATCATTTACATGCATATCAATGTATTTGTTATGTTTATGTCCAAATTAATATGTAGTTATATGTTGTGTCACATTTCTAGTCTAAGGTATATACCACTACTATGCCACAGCTCAGATCAGAACCTTATTACTATATGTCACTCATATGTAATTTGATTTGTATATCTATCTACTTTAATATTCTTTCTCTCATTTTCATTGACTATTCACTTTATAAATATAAATTAGTTTGCTACGATATCAACACTATACATTAGGTACCTAAAAAGGTTTATTATAAATCAATCCTTATTTGGGTGGCACTACAATTACTACTTGGACTAGTAAGTGTGTACCTACTAATTTATATAAAGTATAATCACACAAATAATTTCTAGTAGTATACATAATTTGTATCTATTAATTTGTAGAAATATATATACATAAATTATGTATCTACTAAAACTATTTGGTATTGGCTATGTAAATGTTAATACATTACATATATAAGAATCAAAAGGGAATTTCCACTTTTAAATTGCCTCATATACCTACAGTTCGATACATGTGTATTGGGCATATATATAAATATAGTTTGGTGTATATAGATCCCTAATTTTATATGCAAGTCGCTACTAAGCATGACTCTATATTTTATATGCAAGTTGTTGTTGGTATATACTTCTTTTATTTGATAAGAAGATCATTCCAATATAACTATTCAATATTATAAGTATACAACCCATTGTATTCATATATATAAACATGCAAATTGCTATCATATCACACATGCATTTTTCACAGGAAATGAATATTCAAATTGCACTGCCTACCTAGAAAATTACTCTATTATGCAAGCTTCCTTGTCTTCCTTTTTCTTTCCAATCTTTCTTCCACTATGCTACCTTCTTCTGCTCTATATGGTGCACCTCACTTTACTCTCTTTGAATATATTCTTTCTCATTCTATTAACATGAAAAAGGGCGTAGATTTTCTCTTTTTAGATTCCCCCCTTATTTTTTTTCTTTATTTTTTTAATTTTTATTCATATATTCCTCTTTTGTTTTTCCTAAATTTAAACCTTTACATTACACTTTATTTATTATTATTTTTATTTTCTTCCCTTTTTATTTGTTTTAAGAATTTTTTCTCATTTTCTTATTTTTTCCTCTCAATTAGAAATTATAATATTTTATTTATAATTTTAAGAATCCATATATTTTATAATTAAATTAGTACTTCAAATGACTTAAGGATTAATTCATAAATCAATAAAATTGAATTTAATCTAGTTATGTAATTCATATTTGTAAATATATTAATGGTCACACACGCAAATCACATAAGATAAATCTATATAACCATTTAAACTATAATTTTAACCTTGTATAAATAACTATCTAATTAAAAAAACATTTAAAAACACATTATGCTAACCATTATATTATGCCTCTATTATGCAATAGTTAGTGTGGTGCGTACATGATTCTAGCTAGTTTCTCTATAATCACTTATCACTCTATCTACATTAATCTATTCAATGATGTTCTCCCTCTATCATGCTATACAGGATGAGTTATCCTATGTCAAATTCACAATAAGTAGGTAGTTAGACTATAACATCATAATGTATATACATCATAAAATATAATTAAAATAACAAATAAACATGATCATAATATAAATATACACACTACAACTAAGTCATAGCAATGTAATCATGTAACTTAAGTAATATCCAACTATTCCACGACAACATATATCTCAAAGCTTAGTTAATAAATAAAAAATTAAATTTTTCAACTATAGATATCCATAGATAATCAAGTAAGTTTACTTAACAAAGAATCAATATGTAACAATTATGAGTTGATATGGTCATACCATTTAGCTCAGATGAGATTGACTAGATTATGATACACTAGAGTGGTGAGACTGAGATTCTAATCTCTCAATGGACTTCACAAATCACACCTTTATACTATATTGGGGACATGATCACCCTCCAATTCCCCTATTCACATCTCCAATGTTCAGTTGTGAATCTCTATCTAATGCTTCATCTAGGAAGTGTCATTACCAAATAAAACTATCAAAGGCAAACATGGTTGCATTGATACATAGGTGTATTCCTTTCTTTCTCTTTTATTTTAAAAGTAAAATTTAATTCTTTATTTTAATATTATATGCACTAATTACACCTATAACATGCTCTTAGTTTCAGGTCATACACAAATAATAAATTTAAGCAATTCTCAAGCAAAGCAAGGTGAGTTGTACACACCACAATATGAATTTATTTCATTTAAACTAATAATTTCATTGTTATACATTACGAGATTTAGGGGGTAATGTAAATATTTAAATATAGATTTATATGTTAAATTAATTTTGTACTATTGACAAATACCACTAAATATTCAATTCTTGACCTTCTTTGCAGCTAATAGGCTCATGTTCACCATCTCAGGAGGCATAAATACTTATATTTTAGTTAAACCCTATTATTATGATTAGCCAGATCACTTTTAGCCCATAATACAATTAAACTATTATATATATATTCTTTGTTGTTAGTTACAAATCGCCATCAACCTTCTTTTTTTTTTGGACAGTTGTGTTCACATTTGGATAGTAACATTGGTCCATTTTTCAATGCAAGTCTCTTTGCTTTCTAAACACTCAAATTTGAAAATCTTTCAATATGTACATGTCGACTTATTATGTTTCATTAACCCTTTAGTGAGGAAATTTTTAAAAGAGGTGGTATAAATATAAGTTAAATCCAACTCATTATTCATCTAGCAATAATATCAAGTAAACACCTATTCAAACTCATTCAATCAAGTGCACAATTGAGTTCTAATCTCTTTTATATATATATATATATATATATATATATATATATATATATATATATATATATATATATATATATATATATATATAGAGAGAGAGAGAGAGAGAGAGAGTCATATTATAGGTTTTAAGCACTCAAAGAATAACCCATGAGAAATATTTGTCAAGTTACAAGCTAGATCGTTATATGCCCTTACATATAGTATAATTCACCTTTATGCACACACAAACCCACACTTAGTGAAGAAATACATATGTCTGAGGCTCTCTTTAAAATATTATCTATGTAAACAATAAACTATATAACCATTTAAGCTATCATTTTAACCTTGTATAAATAACTATCTAATAAAAATAAAATCAAAAATACAATATGTTAACCATTCCATTATGCCTCTATTATGTACTAGTTAGTGTGGTACGTACATGATTTTAGTCAATTTCTCTATCAGCCCCTAACAACTCTATCTACATTACTCTATTTGATGATGTTCTCCCTCCATCATGCTATGCAGGGTGAGTTATCCTATGTCAAATTCACAATAAGTAGGTAGTTAGATTATAACATCATGATGTACATACATCATAAAATATAAATGAAATAATAAATCAATATGATCATAATGTAAACATGTACACTACAATTAACTCATAGTAATATAATCATGTAACTTAAGTAATATCCAACTATTCCATAGCAACATATATCTCAAAGCTTAGTTAATAAATATAAAATAAAAAAATTTAACTATAAATATCCATGGATAATTAACTAACCCATTTTTGGAAAGGTGACAAGACCTGTGAAAATGATTTATGGTTTGACATATATTATGATATTGAGATCATGTGCATGTGATTTGAACACAAACTGAAAGGCAATAGAAAAACTAGAAAGACCTAGGTGGAATTTTTAGTTAGCATTTACTATGTCATACATGATAGATGCATTGAAGCATGGATAGTAGTGTTAATGCAAGTGTACACATGGAGATACAAGTGTGTGTGCTAACAAAAAGCTAGTTTTTAGAATCTAACGACTAGATCAGAATATTCATAGCCTATTTATACACATGTATTACTTAGACCTAACTTCACATCATTGTATAACCTAAGTACAATTTTTCCTTCATATTACTATTATACAAATATCAAATGGTGTATTCTATTTATTTGACATATGCTTAGATTCAATATTTCTTATCAGAATATCAATAGAATCTAAATTCATTGATTGCCATACTTTTTGAGTATTGTATTCCTCTTTAATTACGCTACCCTTCTTTAAATCTAAAATACCAAAAGAACTTAAACACTCTTGGGCTCTCTTAAAGCATTTTTTTTTAGATTCTTTAAAAATAAAGTTTAATTTTATATTTTACCAGAATTGATTTCTTCAACTTAAACTAATTAGTGCTCTTCCTACACAATGTCATGCTTCTATCATATTAAAATTGTTTGTTGAAGATTTGACTCAAAATGGAAATTCTCTTTTCTAGTTTTTTTATTTTTCATATTTGTAAATCACATAGAAAAACAATGCTTCTAATTTTGTTTTTTTTATTTTTGCTTTGATAAAGCTTCACAATTTAAATCTCTACCTTACAAGAAAATAATGTGACAACTTCATAAAATAAAAGAACTCTTCACTACTTTAGACAAACATTAGACTAATAACCATTTGTACAAGGAAGTAAAATCTAACCACTCACTAAAAATAGTTTTATTTAGTTGTATTCTATCAAGTTTGTTCATATTTAACAAACTCATAAAACTATTCTAAAAATAGATATGTGGATTTTAACCTCCTCAAGTAACTATCCTCTAGTCCAGTCACTTCGCTACCACTTTGCGGTCCCAAACTTTATGGATCTAATTAATAACTATTCTCTACGTGATTTTACGATACGGGAATATATATTATATATCTTGACGGCTCGTGTGAAAATTTGCTCCCATTGGTTTTGCATGTCGGTGTTATTATTGGTGGTGTTGTCTTATTTGTATCAAATTATACGTGCAGGATTTCAAACACTAGCTCGCATTTTAAGGGTGGATTTAGTTTATTTAAATGATTCAGAATTTTTTGGTTACAATTATTGTTGTTTATGTTAGTAAGAATGGTACCGTAACGAGTTCATAAATTTGTTTTTAAAATATATGATGAGATATAGATTTTGATCATTTTTTTTATTATTATATTTTTTTTAAAATGAATATTGTTAAAAATATTTTTAAATGGTATGAATTAATTATCTCATTGTTTATTATGTTGGCCACATACCCTAATCTTTTATATTTGATTTAATTGAGAATCATTGGAGTTTCATGGTATGGTTGTCTATAACCTCACCAAAGATTTGTTCAGGTTCTCATTTAAACAATTCTCGTAGAAGTAAGCTCTTTTTTCTAGGTCGAGTTGTTGGTTCCTTAGGAATACCTTAATGATTATATACCTATGGTCCTTTAACTTTGATGTTTCCAAGCAAACATCCCTTAAGGTTCTTATTTGGGTCGAGTTATCCAGTATTTTGATTTTGTCATAGGCTTTCCTCTCTAAGATTGTCAAATTCATAGGGTGCGTGCTTTGCAAAGAACTTAATAGGTTTTATTGTACATGCCCTAATAAGTGCATTTATGTCAAGGTTGATTTGACAAAAGACTTGAAATAGTCTATGGATATTCAAATAGGGACTAAACACTTTTCACATAAATCCACTTACATTAACCTTCCTAACATGTGTCTTTGCTGTCAATCACCCAACCATAATATTTGGCACTACCCTCTCATGGTCCTCTTAAGGTTATTCATCGAGAAAACACCTCCTTAAAGCAAAAGGTGGCTGATAAGAATGATGGGTGGACCATTGTGGCTAACAAGAAATTTTTCCTAGGTAATAAAAACCCAATCCCCACTTCCACTCCCCCTATTAGTGAACCCCAATAGGGTGTGCTCAAACAAATGTATAGTGTTGTTCATCCTCCACTCATTCCTCATTAGTCTCTTAGTATTCTGATTGCCCCATAGAGCCTAGTTTCTGAAGAGAATCGCATGTTTTTTTTCCACTAGTATTGGAACATTCCTAGAAAAATACTCCCACCACTCAACATCGTGTATTTCACCTCATGGTAGCAATGACTCTTCAATGGAAAAGATTAGAACTAAGCATCACTCCATATCATTATGGGATTTTTTACTACCACACCAACAACCACTACTAGGTAATCATTTTTCAGAGCTTTGCTCAACTAAGGACATAGAGGATAGATAGGGAGAATTTTACATGGAGGTTTCTTGTCTATGAATCTGCTCTCATGGAACATTCAAGGTCTCACAGAGTCCTCTCGTAAATTTTCGATGTGAACTACTTGGCATTCTAAAAATTATATGTTTGCATGAAGTTAAGATTTTAGGGTTTATTCTACAAACCTCTATGAGAAGTATTTGGTTTGACACATTGCATTTGTCTTCTTTTCATGAAGATGGGCATGGTGGTGCTAGTATTTTGGTTTCACCAAATATTCCCCCCTTGATTATTGCATTAGGAGAACACCTGTTGCATCACGTTGTTGGGGTTATGCTTAATATTGATGGGTATTCTTTACAAGTTCTAAACATTTATGCCCATGATAATGGCCCTGATAGAATGACACTTTGGAGATGGCTCAATGATAATCTACCTTTTCCATCTATTTGATTTATGGTGAGTCTAACATATTAAGACTATTCATGTTAAAGGTGATTCCCTCCATATTGGTGGTATGTTAGGGAATATAACCTTGGTATTATTTTAAAAACTAGTAGGGCTTAGTGGACCCTATCATTTACTACCATTCATTAATTATAAAACCATGTTTCACTTGGTTCAACTTACAAGATGACACTGATGGAGTTCTCAAATGGTTAGACCTCATAATGCTTTTCAAGAAACCTGTATTCTATTTTTCTATTTGATGGTAAGTTGTCATAGTCAGCCTAGGATTTGTCATTTCTAACTATAATCTCATTACTAGTAGACTCGAATAGGGAGGTTTCCTTTATAAATTTTATTACAATTAGTTTTTTTCAAAACATGTCACTTATCAACCACAAGAGCATGATCTAACTCATCACCAGAGTGTGGAATTGGGATCCATATCTACCATATGTTGCTAGTTGGGTTGAGTGGTTTTATGACACAATCAACTGTACCACCACTTTCTTCTACCACTATGGCAAGAAGACTATGATAGTTCATAAGTAGGAAAAAGGTGTTTTATATAAGGAGCACTAGAGGATTTATTCTTTTCTTGAATAAATTCCCTTTAATTCTCTATTATAGGCCATGACTTTCTTACTCAAGCACAAGATTAAGGTGACTGAAAGTCATGATACCATAGGCACTCAAATTAGGGATCATTCACACTTGCTTAAGATTGGTGATTGTGCCTCCAAGGAATTTTAAAAATCCTTACGGACCAAACAAGACAATGAGAAAATTAAATCCATCAAAAAGTGCATACTTGTCTCACCAATCTGGTAAAGATCTCCTTGGCCTTCCTTGACCACTATAAACTTGTGATTCAAGCCCGATGGAATATGATGAAGAGAGTGTTGACTTTGCATAAGTATTTATAATTTGTGCCTCACAAGTTCAACACTTCAGCTAAAAAATTATATAGCATCTATCTTTTTCTTGATGAGGTATTTGTTGTCATGTAATGCATTGATAATTATAAAGCCTTGGGGGTGGATGTATTTCCTTATTAATTTTATAAATCCACTTGGAAAATTGGATCCTAATTTGATTTAGTTTTAAAGAGATCCATGCACAATAAATATTTAGGGGCCATATTCAATCAAAGAAATATTCATTTTAATCCCAAGTCTAAGGGACCTTGAATTTATTGCCAATTAGTTCCCTATCCCATCATTGAATGTTTCCTACAAGATCATTTCCAAAGCCTTAGCAGTATCCCTTGGCCACACCATCCCTCCAATAATCAAAGTAGAAAAAATAGGATTCATTAAAAGTAGGTACATCCTAAACAATATTGTAGAAGTTTGGAAAGGAATTGAGTGGGTTCATATCTATGGATATAGGACTATCTTTCTCAAGATAGATTTTGAAAAATCTTATGATTGGATTGAAAATTAATTCATCCTCACCATGCTTAAAGGTTTGTGTTTTGGTGATTTCTTCCTTTCATCGGTTTGGACTTATTTTTTTGAGTTATCATATTTAATCACCATCAATGGTCACAAATATGATAGTTTTGGGCTCATTTGTTCTATAATACAAGGTTGTCCTCTTGCCCCAACTTTGCATGTTTTAATTGCTAAAGAGTTTGGTTGTATGTCTGCTCATATAGTGGATCATGGACTTATCAAGGGAGTTTCTCATCCTAATCACTCTTCTTGTATCATCAAGGATAATTTGCATATGATGTTTTTCTCACACAAGACAAGTAAGAAGGCTCTTAAAGAGGAGATTTAATTGCTTGAATTTTTTTAAAAGCTATGGGTTGAGCCTATAATGGGAAAAAACTCAGTTTTACAAACATAACATGATGCCATTCCCTAAGTGATTACAACACTATCAGTGGAAATGGATCTAAAAGGGAGAAACTTTCAAGTTTCTTGGTATTCCCTTTTCTTTTGATAGTTTTAGTTCTTTGCTCTGGTAATATGTAGTTGATAGAATGAAAACATAACTAACCTACTATATTACTAAGCCTCTTTCTCTTAGAGTTAAGTTTCAAGTTTGAACTAAAATTATTGCAGTTATTCACATCTACTATTTTTCTTATTGGGCCCCGTCAAAATCCTCGCATGAAAAATTAGCCAAGGTTCTTTTATGTTTTATATAAATCAAAAATAGAGGTTTCCAAAGAGTAGCTTGAACATATGTTTCCTTCCTCATGACAAAATAGGAATGGGAATTATTGATATTTGAAGGCAAAGCACTATTCTATGTGCTAAGTGGGTTGTAAGGGAAATTGAGGGAAAGGAGGCCTAGAAAATTAATAGAAGGCACTCTATTATTGTGCATGTTCCTTATGGAAAGAACTGATGGAAAACTATTTTGATCACACTCTTTTGTTTCCTTGTCTGCTTATCATGATAAAAGGGTCATTTATGGCTAAGAGCATTTTAAAAGTTTTTAAAGTAGTGAATCTTTTTCTAAATTTTTGCAAATGGATTTAGCATTTGTCCCTCTTTTAATGACCACAATCTCTAGTGGTCTCCAGCTATGACTTGTTCCAACCTCCTGGCAGATATGTCAGGCATAAAATCTCTTGGGATTTTCAAATAATGGATTTGCAATGTTAGATATTTGATTTCCTCTCATGATTGTATCACAAGGCACTCTTTCAAATTTAAATATAATATTCTTAATTAAGACTTGCATTATATTCTATGTATTTAGTAATTAATGGCCAATATCATGCTCCTTAAGATGTGTTTGCAACCTTCACTTTATTAGGGAAAATATTTTTAGTGAAATTGCAATACCACCTTCAAAAATTACTCTCCTAGTCTACTCTACTAGATCATGAGACTATTTTATTCATGTTTGTGTAAGCTCGATAGAAGATGATATTTGAAATCTTCACCCAAAATGTATCTAGCCTAAGTTAGTAGGATTTAGATTGCCAAGATTGATCCCAAAATTACTCATTTTTTCTAGTGTCGATTTTGTGAATGTCTTCCTCTTGGAGAGTGTCTCATGCACATTGGGCTTTCTAACAACAAGTGCCCTGTCTACTCCCATCCCAAAACCTTCAAGCCTAATTTTTGGGCATGTTAGAGAACTCAAACTGCTTGGAAA
>JARHVA010002738.1:832500-872500 GCA_037957365.1 Torreya grandis | reverse complement strand
CTCTCCATTACTGTAATATATAATGATTGTGTGTATTGACTCTATCATCATTTCTTTCAGGCTCAAAATTTTTATCTCATGTGTCTAAGTCTTCATAGAATTTTGATCCATTAAGATTCAATGGCCACGTTGCACAATACCGTGAAGAAATAATAACATAATTATTAGTTATTTTACAATATTATGTATAATTTTTATACAAATATTTATATGATTTAAAATATTACCTACAAACCTTTTTTATTCTTTTCTTATGTAGGAAAGCACCATCTGTACAAATTGTATGTTATTTTACACAATTAAGTAGCTCTTCATAATCATGCTCCATATCCACCTGTGTAAGTTATATTGTATTTCAAAGACATGGATGTTTCATAAAATTTTGACATACCTAAAATTATTTATGTATAATAGCATTTTAGTTACATTGACAAAATAGAGATATTTCATAAAACATAGATTACCTAATCATTAATAACATACTTGTATGTTTCATTGGTGTGGATCTTCTCGATAATTCCAAACATGAACAAAAGAATGTAAGTAATTCTCAGTAGTTTTTCATTCAAAATTATTTTTTAAATCAAGGTTATCCATATTTTTACTCCATATAACCATATGAATCCATGCACATCTAGTGAACCTCTATGTTACTATTCATATCTAGATCAATAATCTTTTACTTTCATTCTTTTTTTTCAAAATCACCTTAAAAAAATTGAATGTCGCAAGTGTATATATATGCCACTATATGAGGATAATCAATCATATTTTTCCTTCACCAATTTTAGGTTTATCATGGATTTTTGGTGGGTTTCTTGGCATTAGTGCATGTGTATCAAGCTAATATATGTTAGTTGCACTCAATGTGAAGAAAATGGTAAGTGATCTAATTTGATGCAACATGTCCATTAATTCACCATGATAGTTTGCCCAATATGACCTTGTACTCATCAATGAAGTTTTAGATTGCATTAAATAATCTTCTAAATGGGAGTGGGGTACATTATCCATATGTTCACATAAATCAGTGATAGTGATTAGCATCTATTGAAGGCTTTTTATCACGAACACTACACTTGAATTTTGTACATGATGTCTCATTATCATGTTCATCGTGTAATATATAAATCATGGATGTCAACCAAAATGGTGATCCTCATATAGAAATAGATGTTTAATAAATTCATGTAGATGTACTTGTTTTAACCATGGTTCTATACAATGAAATATTACATCAGGAAACAATGTTGAAAATGTCATATCAAGTAATCCTAATGTGACATACTCATTTATAGGGTATGCTCCAATCATCGACCAATCAATTAGTGATCCAAGATTTGCATTGGGGTTATTTACCCATGCATGAATTAATTCCATCTCCCTTGGTGCATTAGGGGGTTTAGATTCCATTTAAGTTGTGTGATCAATGATATTTTTCCATCCATCTCTATCAGTAGACCCACAAATACAATTTAATTTGCATCAGAATCAAATTTCATATGGATAAAGTTGAGCTATTTAAATATATTTTCATTAGAGTCATATGTAAGATCACTGAGTGCATTTTCATCAATCTGAACATCTAAATAAAAAAATTCATGTTCTATTTTATATTTCAATGCATTATATACGTTATCTCTATTGACAATAAAGTTGTAATTTGTTCCATGTTGATCCCTATGCCAAACTATAATAATTGGCAAATCTTTATTTGATGTGGTAAAGCCTTATCAATTTCTTTGACTTCTTGTAGAAAACTGATTGTATGTCCTTTATATTTATATTGGCCTCATGTTGCATGTGTCACTTGTAGGATTGGATTGACACAGGCTATCACCATTTTCTCCACTTGTTTTAAGTTTACAAGTTCTACTAGTTGTGGTCTAGTATCCATATTATTAGATGCTAAAAATTGATGATGATGTTTCTCTTGTCTAAATCTATTACATACAGGGCCTTCAAGGGTTCAAGAAACATTTATTCCAATATAACTTTCTTGACAAATATAACACATGATTGGTGAAACAATATTATCTAAGATTCGTCAAAAAATAATTTAAAATGTTTCCAAATCTCTCCCAACCATTCCATTAGGATCAGTTATATTTTACTCTCTTTCAATTTATATACCTTGAAATTTTCTTTTTTTTTTTTTAGGTTTTAAAGTTAACTCTTCTTCTAAATCATTATTTTTAATTTGTCTTCTTCTTGTAGGTTAAGATGTTGTTTGATCTTTAATATCTTTTTTTTGTGTAGTGTTTATAACATCAACATTCATTGCATCTTGAAATGCATTATCTAGTGTTTAGATCACATGATCTATCGATATTGAGTTTGGTTCTTCAGAATTAATGTCAACATTATGAATCGATCATTGGTAGTGCCTTTGAGATGTTTCATGATGAAGTTCATGTTTATTTTATCTTTCTGACTCAGCTGATTGATCTGAATGCATTTGTCTTTGTAATCTTGTTCTTAATACACATTATTCCAATTAAGATGTTTTTTTCTCAAATATATTTCATCTTATCTACATGCTACCTCTTTTTTTAATCTAGTTCTTTAGTTGTAAAATCCACCCTGTGTTCTTGAATTTTTTTTCTATCATTATCATTTCAAATTTTTCTTTGTTCCTCTTTTTTTGATCTATCATTTTTTCTTGTCTTTGTCTGTGTTTTTTTTTTTATTCTCCTTATTTTTATCTTTTATATTCTCTTCATTGTTCTTCATTTTCTAAATTCAATTTTGGTTGAACCATATATACACATAAAAAATAGGTTCTTAACTTACTTAGAATATATTTTTAGATAGTTTTCATGGATTATGGGTCTCTTCTAGTTAACATAAATACTCCAAAAACTAAAAATACCTAGCTTAACATCATAACTTTCAAGGCATCTCACAATAACACAAAGCTCCATTAAAGATGCTACAATCAAAAATACAAAAAATACCAAATAAATAACTTCTAAACATAATTAAGTCTCACCCAAATTCACTTTACTATTAGACCAAAGAATCCTAGTAGGGGAAATAAAAATGAGACATCCTTTTTTCTTATTTCTCACTACTATTCATTCTACTTGTTTACTCAAATTAACTAAATACATACTAGATAAAACATCCAAATCCAAATATGAGGTTGTATATAATTATAAATTCATCATGTCTATAAATCAATCCTAGCTCAAAAAAGATAGAGCATACCTACACTTTTGATTGGGATACACTTGTTAAGCAGGAGCATGACCAATATGTGGATTCGTTAGACTCGATTAAGGGATAACTTGTCACAAAACACCATTTTAGGTAGGGTTTTAAAGCCTACAATTTAACACAGTCATGTAACAACCCTAAAAGAGTCCTAAGGTTTGGTATTTTACCTATGCTAATAAACAAGAAATTAAATCTAATATAGTGCACACCAAAGCTTGTGGCACAAAGTAGGGGTTAGAAACAATAAAACAAATATGTATAGGTACCCTCAATTAAAGTATGTATTATCAACACCCTAACACATGAAATATTAAAGATAGTATTATTCGAGTCAACACTTATGCTACTTTTATCTACTAAAAGAGAGGAGAACAAAGTTAAAATATACTTACCTAAATGTGAACCCGTTGAGACTCAATCTCTCCCTTGGCTAAAGGGGCTTCACAAGAGGTTTTTGTGGTTTTTAAGGATCACTAAGAAAGGTCAAAGCATTCAAGACTTATCCACAAGACCAGATTTTCCAAATAAGAAACCTAAGCTAAGCCTCCTCAAGTAGAATGGTGGAAGAGTAGATTATGAAGAAGCATGAGAAAATAATAACTCTTGATTGAATATATGAAATAATGATGAAATGATCTTGTATATATAGATGCATCTTGTCCTAAATCCTTTCAAAAATGTTGGTTATACAAGGTTGACCTAGTTGACCTAGTGTGTTTTTGGGGATAATTCACTAGGTCTGAGCTAGGTCAATCAAAAGGCTAACAAGCTAAGAAGGTGAAAAATACCCCTAATCTATATTGGATTGACCTAGTAGAGCCAACTAACCAAAATGGATTTAAGACAAGAAAAGGAGGGATGGAAAGAGAAAAAGACTGGAGGAATATTCAAAGGAGTAGAAATAGCATAGGGAATGGTTTTAAAAGTTGGTTGGATTGGTAAAAATGTGTAATAAGGGACAACAATATTATGAAGCACCAAAGGTATACCCACCCCTTTCTTGGTGCACCCCTTAGGGCATGCACTCATAGAGATTAAGTCTTGATGGGTTCTTCCAAGATGTAAAGCATCAGTATTTGATAAAAGCTTGAAAATATTGTGTATACATATGCCCCACTTGAGGCTCATCATGTGTAATTAAGGTGCAAAAAGGGATGGTGATTCAAGAAAGAACATAGTAACACACAATGTTGAAGCTTAAAAATATTATATTATTTTAAAGCAAAAATAATTGAAAGTAAATTATTGAAAAGAAAACTAATCTAAAAAGTAAATGTAATGCGTACCTTGACTTACCTTTATCATAGGATGGTTTTTTGTTGTGTTGTTAGTTTTGATTGTGTAGGGCATAGAGACTGCTTTTGGCAAATCTAAGAATACTAAACTAAAGATCAAAAACGAACAAATGCAATAAAAGCCAAGATAGCTAGTGCTATAAGGATGGGACGTACTTGGGAAATTTGGTAAGCTAAGATGACATGTGCTATGTTAGACCAATGACCAAGTAAAAAACAAGATTAAATCAAGTAACTGAAAATCCAAGGCTAATAAAGATCGAAAAACTCAAACAAGATATCCTTAAGTAAGAAAGGCAAACTCACCAAGTTAAACCAAGGATACATGTTAAATAAGATGGTAAAACAAAACAAAATAAATGGGTAAAAGACTTAAACAAAATAGTAAAATAGCATTGATGAGTGATTAGTAACAATCCACATCTCAATCATCAATGGAAAAAGGTGCATAAAAGGGAAAAGAACATTGGTGAGTGAGAAGTAACAAACCAACCTCACTCAACAATGGAAAAAGGGTATGAACTCAGGTGTTCGTAATAGTAGGATAGTAAAAATATGATAAATGGTGAAAAGAAATTAAATTAAGTGTATAAATTTAACATGGTGTAAAGAAAGAAGAAATCCATAGTTTGCTCAAAAATGTTGTTTCACTCTAAGGATAAATAAACTAAAACAAAGTAGTGCTAGCATGTTTTTAAGAGATGAAGAAGGAATTAAAGAAGGGAAAACAAATTTGGAATCATATTTTGTCTACCAAGGTGAGAAATGAAATGGTTGGAGGGGAGAATGAAGTAAAAATCAAGGTAGAGGAACTCTTTATCGAAGGCAAGACTGTAGAGTTAGATTACAAAAAAGGATTAGTCAAGAATTAGTATAAGAAATCAAAGAGACATGCATAAAGATCTAAACAAATTAAGCCAACCTATCCATGTGGGGTTTGTTAATAATAACAAGATACAAATGAAATAAATTAATAATTTATTACCTTTCCAAATGAATCCATTACTCAAAAGTAGCTCAAAAGCATGTTCTCCCCTTGATCAAGCATTATTATCTTCATCAAACAATGGTGGCATAGCTCCTCCAATGTCTCAACAACACTTTGTAAAACCTAGGCTCATGATAGAAACTATCTAACTTGCCTATTAATGAATCTAATCCAAATGTAAATAACACAAAAATTAAAACACAAATGACTTGTGGATGGATTTTAGCATTATAATTTTACACAATTTAAGCTTAAAAATGGTAGTGTGAGGCCTTCTATTTATAGCTTTTTGAGATTAGTCAGGGTCAACCATGATCATCCATGTCAATATTGAGATGTGTGGCCATAAATTAATATAATATTTGTAATTAAATCCATAAATATCCTCATCATGATTTGGGAAGAATGAGCATTAATGAGGCATGGAAGGCATTAAAGAGACATGGTAGGCCATAATCATGATATTTGTTGCAATTATGGATTTTGGATACCACCCTATAGATGATGTGATTTAGGTGATCTAGATATTGAAAGTCTACTTATAATAAATCAATAATCAATAAACTCCATGGAAAGTCAACTTAAGCTCTTGATTTGAATTAATTATCTTTAAACATGATTAATCCATTTTAGTGCAATTCTTTGGAAATTGGCACTCAGTTAATCAAAATGATCAAAAATTCATATTATTGGGTCATAATTTGATAAGAGAAAAATTGGTAGGTGATGTTAGACACTTTGGAACTGTATTCCCATTTAGGATGTTTCCAACACAAAATAACAAAGGTACGTGATGCGTACTAATGAATTAGAAAAAAAGACTGATTCAGATCATAAAAAGGTGAAATCATTATTTTGACTCAATAAGATCTAATTAATCATATTCTATCAAAGTTCTAATTAATCTAACAACTCACTAAACATAGTTCTAATTAATCATCCCACTCCAAAATGATGACATAAGCCCACTTCAAAATGATGATGTCACAAGTCGATTCACCATCTAGTCTCTACGTGGTTTTCCCTGTCCAATTACTTTGCTACCACATGCCACCACTTTGTGGCCCCAAACTTTATGGGTCTAATTAAATTTGAAAAATTATTTCGCCATCTAGTCTCTACCACTTTGCGGTCCCAAACTTTATGGATCTAATTAAATTTGAAAAAAAAATTAGCATTTCTATTGAGGGTGGATTTAATTTATTTAAATGATAGAACATTATTTGATAGCTACACCTACTTTAAAAAAAAGGTGGATGATAAAAATGATGGGTCGATCATTGTGGCTAACAATAAATCTACCTTGGATAATAAAAACCCTAACCCTACTTCCACTCTCCCTATTAATGAACCCCAACAAGGTGTGTTCAAACAAATGTATAGTGTTATTCATCCTCCACTCATTCCTCATCAGTCTCTCAGTGTTATGATTGCCTCGTAGAGCCTAGTTTCTTAAGAGAATTGCATGTTATTTTGTTCCACTGGTACTAGAACATTCTTTGATAACATTCTCACCACTCAATGTTATGCATTTTTCCTCATGGTAGCAGTTACTCCCCAGTGGAAAAGATTGGAACTAAGCATCAATTTGTATAGTTACGGGATTTTTTACTACCACACCAGCAACCACTACTAGGTAATCATTTTGTAGTGCTTTTCTCAAAGAAGGACATAGAGGATAGATACAGATAATTGCACATGGAGGTTTTTTCTCTATGAATCTGCTCTCATAGAACATTCAAGGTCTGATAGAGTCCTCTCATAAATTATCTATGTGCACTACTTGTCAATGGTATGGTTTTCTTTAAATTATGTGTTTAAAAGAAGTTAATATTTTAGGGTTTATTGTAAAAACCTCTTTGAGAAGTATCTTGTTTGACACATTACATTTTTTTTCACTTTTCATAAAGATGGACATGGTGGCTAGTATTTTGGTTTCACCAAATATTTCCCCCTTGATTATTGCATTGGGAGAACACCCATGACATTGGGTTATTCAGGTCATGCTTAACATTGATGGGTATTATTTAGGAGTTCTCAATGTTTATGCCCATGATAATGGCCTTGATAGAATGACACTTTGGAGATGGCTTGATGATAATTTGCCTTTTCCATCTAGTTGATTTGTGGTGAGTTTAACATAATAAAGAGTATTAATGATAAAGATGGATCCCTCCCTAAATGGTGGTGTGTTGGGAAACATGAAGATTGGTATTATTTTAAAAACTATTAGGGCTTAATGGACCTTATCATTTTTTATCATTCATTAATTAGAAAATCATGTTTCACTTGGTCTAAATTTTAAAAAGGACACCGATGGAGTTCTCAAATGGTTAGACCACATGATGTTTTCTAAGAAATGTGTATTCTCTTTTTCTATACATGATGGGCAAGTTGCCATTATCATCCTAGTATTTGTCATTTCTAACTATAGTCCCATTACTTACAAACTTGAATAGGGAGGTTTCCTAGATAATGTCTGTTGCAATCATTTTTTTTAAACATGTCACTTCTCAACCACAAGGGCATGATCTGACTCATCACCAGAGTGTGGAATTGGGCTCCATATCTACCATATGTTGCTAGTTGGGTCAATTAGTGAAATGACATGATCAACTACACCACCACTTTCTTCTACACTATGGCAAACAAACTCTAATAGTTTGTAAGTAGGTAAAAAGTGTTGTATATAATTAGTACTAGAGGATTTATTCTTTGGTGTGTGCACATTTACATATGTCCTCCCCTTGAGTTTGTGGCATTTGAACATTTCCATTTTTTATTGTATTCTTAGACTGATATTTGTGTGACATTTAAGTAATCTTGTGTTTGCACTTAATTATTTGTTGAAATTTTTATCTTCTAAACGTTTCCATGATGCACATCATGCATCCTAGGGCTTGTTAATTGTTATTATTGCTCAGTTTGGATGGCAGGTGCACCAAATGGATGTCAAGAGTGTCTTCTTGAATGGAGATCTAGAGGAAGAAGTTTGTATGGTTTAGCCATATGGATTTTAGGTTCCTGGTAAGGAACATATTTTATGCAAGTTAATCAAGTCCTTGTATGGGCTTAGGCAAGCTCCTCGAGCCTAGTATATGAAAATAGTTTATTGCCTTAGGGAATCTATTTTCAAAATGTGTAATTCTAAACCAACTCTCTATATAAAGGTGTCTGGTGATTATATCTTAATTCTCATTATATATTTTGATGGTATTGGGAGTAGTGTTAGTCTCATTCAATAGATGAAATATGATATGTATTGTATTTTTGACATGACAAAGTTAGGACTACTAAAAAAAAATTTTGGTGTAGAGTTTTAGCAATGTAATTGTGGTGTATTCGTGTCACAAAATAAGTACACCAAATCACTAGTAGAAAGGTTTATAATGATGTATTATAATCCAACTCACACACACATAGAATTTGAAGTTAAAATTCCATTAGGCATTGCTTCACCACCAATCAATAAAATATTGTATCATCAGTTAGTGGGTAGTCTCATTTACTGCACTACCTCTAGATTGGATTTTTATTTTATAGTGAGTTCTATCTCACTTCATGTCTAAACCATATAAATTACATTGGTTATCTGAAAAATGAATGTTAAAATATATCAAAGGTACTCTTAAATTTGGCATAATGTATAAGAAGTTTGTATATTTTGAGTCTTTAGAATATTTTGACTCTAATTGAGCAGGATCAATAGATTCAAGAAAATCTACAATAGGCTATGTATTCACTCTTGGTTCATGAGTTTTCTCATGGTAGAGAAGAATACAAACTAAAATGGCATTATATTTGATAAAATAAGTAGAGTATAAAGTTGTGGTCAGTGCACGTTGTGAAACTATGTGGATAAAGAAAATCTTAGAGGATATTCAGTTTGAGTCATCAAAGCCTACTTTAATTTTCTATGACAACTAGAGTTTTCTAAAAATGGTGAAAAATATAATATTCCATGCTAGGACCAAACATATTGAGGTTCACCATCATTATAACTTATAATTGGTTTAAAATGAAGACATCATTATCTTCTACTACCCCATTGTAGAGCATCCAGTTGGTATAATGACCAAACCACTTAGTTTAGACAAGTTCATTAAATTCAAGGATAAAATTGATCTTATTTACTATTTAGTCATTAAGGGAGGGTGTTAGTGTATTATTATAAATATGTTAGGTTAATTACTAAGTTATATTATCTATGAATCTTGATAGTGTGGTTTTAATCCCTTGGTTAAATAAGTTAGTTGGTTTGATGAACCTATCTATTTTATGTTGCATGATTTTTGTGATTAAACAACCTCCTTGTTTCTTGAGTTTTTATGTATATATAATAGGCTTCTCTATATTAATTATGTACACTGGTTAATACAATTTTTCTATCTCTTTGTTGATTCTAATACATTATTTTTAGATTTATTCTAAATTCATAAGAAAGAAGAAGATCAAATCAGAGAGTTCATAGCACACATCAAAAATTGAGTGAAACCAATTCCTCAAGTTGGTAAACTAAGTCTCAATAACCATATTTTTGTCTTCATTGGATCTCTATATCCAAAGATCATATTCATCTTGACAAGGAAGAAAGTGAATGATATAGAACCTACATTATAAGAAACTATTAACATTGAAGATGACATGATTTTGTATGGAATGTTAAATAATAAACTTTCAAAAAATGCTACAAATACTTCAAGTAGAAAAATTAGTGGAACCTTATATAACCAAGATCCCTCAACATTCATAATAGATATTCTAAAATTATAATATTAATCGAGCATATCTGAACTTTAATAGAGAAAAGGAGAATATACTTCTTACCCTATATGATTGTTTCAGTTTCACAATTATGGAATAAAGTGAATAGTATGAATAACAAGTGACTGATCAGTGAGTAAATGAATAATTTAGATTCTTCATTTACAAATAAGAGATGGTTATGCCTATTTCAAAAGGATGATAAAACCTCATAGTTCTATAATAACATAATTTATCCTAGGATAAATGATTGAATGAAAAATTGAAAGGGAACTGTTTCTATTCAAATTTTGCTTTTTAGATTATAAAGAGAGAGAAGAAACTAAAGAGATAATGGACAAGGCTTGTGAAGTGCCTAGATAAAGATCGCGCACCGTAATCCAGATGTTTGTGAGCACCCCTCTTTGGCTGTGGAGGAATGACACCTGCAAAGAAGAAGAACTTGGACAAAAAGGCGTTAGATGGATAGGCGGTGGGTTGCCAAGCAAAAGTTTGTTCCCAGAAGTATGAGAACTTCCTTAAGGGAGGTCAACCCACTATTTTAATAAAAGATAAATGACTGATAAATGACAGAATGCTAAAATAGACTGAAATGATAGCAAACTGAAAGAGAAAAGAAAGCAAAGGCTTACCTGGAAGAAGCTGTCAAACTGGTCACAGTCGCCGGCGTCGGCGGTCCTACCGTCGTCGGTGGTAAAAGATGCCGATGTCGGTTATGTGGCCGACGTCGGTCGGGGTAATGACCGGCGTTGGTCGGGGCAATGGCCTCCAGACAGGTCTGATCAGGGTCTTGGTCAAGGCTGGACAGAGTTTAGTCTGTCTCTGTTTGAGGGCTCTGTGGACGAAGGTCTGAGTCTGCTCTGGGTCTGGTTTGAGGATGGTCTTAGTCAGTTAGGGGGTCAAAAGGACAGAGAGGGATAGAGAGATAGAGGAAGCCAATCTGGGAGATAGGAATCTAGGTCTAGGTGACAGTCAGGTCTGAGGGAGTACTAAATCTAGTTTAAAAGCAGATGACTAGAAAGCATAAAGAAAACAAACAGAGAACATACCTATGCCCTACTGAAGAAGGTGGTGATCCTGTTGCTGATGATGCCGGTGTGAAGCCTGTTGCTGATGAAGAATCCCTGCTGTTCACTTGCAGAAGCTTGCTGTGTACCTGAGGGAGAGAGTCAGATTGATTGGCAGAGAGGTCAAGTGAAAGGACGGATACAAGGGTCTGATGCAAAGATTCAAGAGCAGGGATACCAGAGAGAGACGCAGAGAGCCAAGAGGAGGAGATAACAGTGAAGAAGCCGTTATGAAGGGTGCCAATGCCGGCAATATCGCCGACGTCGGTCGACGGTTGACCGACGTCGGCGGCTAAAAGGCCAGAGAAAGGCTAAAAATAGCCTTTCATCCATTTCCCAACCGCCGGGTCAAATGAATGCAAGGATGAAACGGTCGACGGAGGTTAAATGGGCGAGTGAAGAGATTGGAATAGGAGTCTTAGGCATTAAATGGCCATGTGGGGAATAAAAGGGATCCAAAGAAGGTATCCTAGGATGGCGAGGTGGCAAGGAGAAGGAAAATGGTCTTATTTAATATAAAATAGATGGTTATTTTCAATTAATAAGACCTAGGTAGGTTAGGGATAGTCGAAGTGGCAAGGGACCAAGGGGAGAGAGGAAGACAAAGGGTTAGACACTTTTTAGGTGTCTACATTTGCCCCTTTTTGTCTTGTTGGTTGTTCTAGACGAACTGCAAGACAAAAACAAGAGGTGGTTACCCCAGGAAAAGGATGAGGTGTTCCCCCCTCAAAGCGATAGTCGAGAGAAGGGAACCGGAGATCGAGTGTCGATTTGATAGAGAGATGGATAGAGAGAGGATGAGTGAAAACGCTGCAGTAGTCGTGCTTGCGCGTAGTCCACTTCACGGGAGGGTCGGGTCAAATTGTCGCATGTCGAGGGTCAAGGAGTGCCAAAATTGAAGTAATCGGGCCCTAGCATTTAGTCGTCTGCTGATCGGGTCACTCAATCTAAGCCAAAGCTCCAAATGGTCATCGTGTTCTAGGTATCCCAGGCTCAGGAAGTGCTCCCAGAGACACGAAAAGGCCACAAGTAGTAGGGATCAACCGGCTTGCGATCCTATACTTGCGAAGGGTCAAAAATAGGGTCTGCGGACAATTCTGCTAACCAGCCGTGAGGTAGCATACGCGCAAAAACAACCAAGACAACATTGGCTTGGAAGTAGTCGAAGGTCGAAGGAGATACGCATGATATCCAATGGTCATGGGTCAAGGTGGATGGATGGACGAAAGGATGTGGCCGAGCTAACCTCAGAAAACATCATGTGATCTGAGTGCTGCCTACATAGCCCTTGTGTGAAGGGCCTCAGGCCAATGTAGTTCTCTCTAAAAGGGAGGAAGGGTCAAAGAGACTGATTGGTCTTGGTCAAAGAAAATGATTGGTCTTGGGTGAAGAAAATGATTGGTCTTGGTCAAAGAAAATGATTGGTCTTGGTCAAAGAAAATGATTGGTCTTGGTCAAAGAAAATGATTGGTCTTGGTCGAAGAAAATGATTGGTCTTGGTCAAAGAAAATGATTGGTCTTGGTCGAAGAAAATGATTGGTCTTGGTCAAAGTCAACAGAGTTGGGCGTGATAAAAGTCAAAGAAGAGAAGGTTTGTCCATCATAGAGACGAACAAACGGGGGTGGTCGAGCTAACCTCAGAAAATGTGTTATCTGAGTGCTGCCTACATAGCCCTGGTCATAGGGCCTCAGACCAATGTAGTTCAGACTAAAGGTTTGATTGATCAATGATTGGATGTGGTCAAGTGTCAAAATGATGAGGGTAAGATGAAGATAAGATGATGTTGCAGCCTTTTCCAAATGGTGTATTCTGCAACATTGGTCGAAAGGTCTTTCATCCCTAGAAATTTTCCATAGTCGTGATGGATGTATGTTAAAAATGAATGGGGTCTATTTATGCTTCAGCAAGTATTGGTTTATGCTTAACATAAATTGGGTCTGGTCGGTAATTTCCATGTGTATTGGTGTCCATAGAAACTATGTGAAATGGACTAGGATGATGTCAGCTGAAAATGATGAAAATGGCTTGGTTAAGGATGAGTCGACAATTGATGTGGTTAAATGTGACCAAAGTGTGGAGAAAAGATGAAAGGCAAATTGCTCTTTCATTGACAAGGACTAGAAAGGAAGCATAGATAGGGGTTATTAGAACCAAAGCCCCGTTCATGCATTACGTCGTTGACCAGTGTGGTGTTAGAACGGTAATTGAATCACTTTGACATTAAAGTGAGCTCGAAGTCCCCTGAGCAGGTGATAGGAGGAGGATAGGGTAACCTAGTTTAAGAGCAGGAATAACCTTGCCCCTTTTTATAGGAGACCCTGAGACAACTACAAGCCAAGTCCATGACCCTTTTTTTTTTTTTTTTTTTTTTTGGTGCAGGCTGATCGATGCAGGAAGCCTACATAGAGATGTCTTTTAATGTAGTGGTTAGGTTGCGAAGCTGATCAATGCGGGAAGCTTCTAAGAAAAGTTGTTGTTTGTAGCAAGATTTAGTCATAGCCATCCTTCGAGGGAGTGGTCTATATTTTTGCTTTATAATGTTTGAATAGATGTCCTTCGAGGGATCAATCTATTAGCTACAGCAATGATAGTGTAGCTGTCCTTCGAGGGAGCAGTCTGTCTTTTTGAATTTGACTTTGTGACCTTGGATATATTTTGACATCTTGATTTTTTATTTTTTATTTTTTGGTCATGGACAAGACTGTAGAAGTTCAAGGACTCCCCTTTTATTAGGACAAAGCATCCATGCATCATAAAAGGGTTGACAAGTGTTAGGAAGCAGGGTTGATAGAAAAAGGAATGACAATGGCAAGGGGTTGCTCAAGGGACAAGCTCAAGTAAAACGTCAAGTGATCGAACACTCGACTAACAGTAGAAATGGTCAAAGATGCAAGACAGAAAGGGGGGCTCAAGGTCTGATAAGTCCCTGGGCCATGCTAGTGCGTTAAGGTCTGAGTCAATTAGAAGCAAACTTGCCCCAATTTGCCTCTTTCGAGATTGGTCAGGTGTTGATTAATGGATGTGAAGTTGGTTGACATTGTCGTTGGTTGGTTGAAAAAGGTTGAATGTTTGGTCGAGAGGTTTGGTTGATTGATATTTGGTTGAAGTTTAGTTGAGATTGATCGAATAATTGGTCAGGGGTTGGGTCGAGGGATACGTGGTCGAGATTTAAGATTAAATGAGTGATTGATTTGTGGTAGAGACTGGGTTGAAAAGTTGGTCGAGATTTGGATGAAGGATGAACTCCCCCAGCGGGTAGGGAGAATGTTTGAAAGATTGGTTAAGGTCAGTTGAGGTTTAGTGGTCAGATGGATGGTATTAATGTCGAATAAGGGGGTCAAAGGTGGCAAAGGGACCACAGTCTGGCGTGGGGATCTTGATTTAGGTGATGAGGTTGGAGAGGCATGAGTCGGGGTTGATGTTTTGTCGAAGAGGTGGTTAAGAGGGTCTTTGGTGAGAAAGGAATCCTTTCTCCGTTGGTGATGAATGACAGCTTTAAGAGCGCAACAACACTCAGTGTCATGTCCCAGAGTATGATGATAGTGACAGTATTTAGAGTTGTCGAACCAAGAGGGTCTTGATCCGAGAGTTGATGAGAGGGGAGGTGTTGAAGGCTTAATAACGTGGTCGAGAAGAGAGGTGTCATTCGCTAGACATTGGTGAATGGCAACCTTGAGAGCACAACAATGCTCCGTGTCGTGTCAAGGTGTGTGATGATATGCACAAATGCAAGTGTCGTCGAACCAGGGTGGTTTTGGTCCGAGAGATTGATATGGTCTGAGAGGTGGGAGGTCGATACGAAATGACTGCAATAGTTGCCGTAAAAGCAAGGTATAAGAACCTGCTAATGGGTCTAGATGTCTTATTGCAGTAGGGGTTGATGACTTTGGTTTAAGAGGCATAAGAGGCATTGGTCGATGGTTTGAGGGAGATATATGTCTGATGGGTCAAGAGAGTAATGGAGGCGACGTGCCTCGGTGAAGGATGGGAGTAGGCAGTACTCCTATTAAAGTGGACGGATGCGGGCCCAAGATTGAGGGCAATGATGAAGGTGGAGGAGAAATTCTCTGGTGTGGTCTAGTGGCTTTCGTTAGTTTGGGTCGAGGGCCACTATTGTGTGAGGCAAGGTTAGATGTGGGTTTGGGTTTGGATGTGGATGAAGGTGAGTGAGATGTAACAATCTCAGGTAAAGGGCAAGAGGAAACCATGACTGGGTCTTCCTTGATTGAAATGGGTAAAGAGACTGGTTCTTCTCTTGGTGGAGAAGAAATAGGAGAGTGTGGCTCCTCAAGTAGGCAGATGGCAGGGATGATCATGCCTTCTATATGTGCTTGAGGAGTAGGCGAGGTAAGGTCTTTAGATGAAGGTAGGGCTAATGGTGTAGGTGTGGTCAAGGCGTCCTCTAATATAGGAGAAATAGATGGAGAACTAATAGGAGAAGAGGGTTCTTCATCTTGTGATAGACGAATAGGAGAAGAAGACTCTTCTTCTTGTGAAAGAGATTGGTCAGAGACAAGAGGTAAGATAGTGTTAATCGTGTAAATGTCATGGTCATGAGAATCTTTGGTTATGGTTTGAACATTGTTTTGAGTAGGTGGATGATTTGGAAAAGGGTGTTTGAAGATGTCAATATGTTGATTGGGTGGGGCGTTCGGGTTATCTAAAATAAGATCCCCCTTGTCGATCATGTCTTGGACGATGTTTTTGAAGGTTTGGCAGTTGTCAATGTCATGGCCTTGGATGCGGTGAAAGTGGTAGAAGTCGGCCTCTCTATACCATGTAGGGAGGGCTTTAGAGGGGTCAAATTGAAGTGGTCAGATTGGAGGGAGATTGAGGACCCCCTGCTTGAGAAGTTTTTCCAAAACGGAAGCGTATGGTTCTCCAAGTGGAGTGTAAGAACGCTAAATGTACCGTTGTTGGAATTGTTTGGTGATGCTGGAAGATGTCGAAGGTTGGGAATAATTCATTATTGTTGAGGATGGTGATCTAACGACCACAGTGTTGGCCACTCCTTTGGATTCGGAATTGGCAGAAGAAGAAGGTCTGGAAGAAGAATAGCCAGTAGATTTTGCATTGGTATTACGCAATTTGACCTTATCTTCTTCAAGGGTGCGGAGTTCAAGCTTTCGAGCCATGATGAAAGCTTCATCAAAAGTGCGGAATGTCTGAATCCGCAAGGTAGAAGAGATGTGGTTGGCACATGCTCAAGAAAAGAGCTCGATGAGCTCGGGTTGAGGCAAGGAGAAGGAGAGCTGGTTGATCAGACCTCTCAAACGAGCGACAAAGTCGACTACAGATTCGTCGTCAAATTGCCTGATGGAATAAAGGTCTGTGATAGAGACTTGTTTGGTGATGTTTATTGAGAAATGGTCAAGAAATAGTTGGGCGAGTTGGACGAATGAAAAGATAGAGTATTTGGCAAGAGAACTATACCAGTCAAGGGCTGGGCCAGAAAGTGACATAGGAAACGTGCGTAATAATAACGCATCGTCGTGGGCAATAAGGTAACAGGCATGTCTGAATGCTCGTAGATGTTGTTGTGGGTCTTCCTTACTCTGAAAGCGAGTGAATTTAGGAAGCTCCCAATGGTTAGGGTAAGGTCGAATAGGGATGGAAGGATGGATGGGCTCGTTGCAAATTTGCTCATATGACAAAGTATTGCTTGAGCCAGAAATGGAGGCTTCGAGACTGGACATTTTATCCATCAGCATCTTAATGATGTCTGCTAACGAATTGGCGGGTTGAGCGCCCCCTAGGTTGTAAGGCGCTTGGAAGAGGCTAGAGGAGGCGTGCGACATAGTCAGTTGTACAATGTACGGATGACTAGTCACAGGGGCAGAAGTGGAAGCTAAAGGTGGCTGCGTTATGAAGGTCGAAGGTATAAGTTGACTGGGCACCGCCAAAGGTGGTTGAATGGCGGCACTGGTAAAAAGAGAGGTTGGTACTCCTACATTTGTGGGTGCAAGAGTATGAGGGGTCGAGACAATCAAGTTCGGATATGATGTAGAACTTGGTTGAATTGCAGGTGGTTGAGGGGGTA
This sequence comes from Torreya grandis, assembly GCA_037957365.1. Taxonomy (NCBI): domain Eukaryota; kingdom Viridiplantae; phylum Streptophyta; class Pinopsida; order Cupressales; family Taxaceae; genus Torreya; species Torreya grandis. The sequence continues at coordinate 855,126 of JARHVA010002738.1, read as the reverse complement.
ATGGAACCCCAATGGAGGTCGGTCTAAAAATAGACGGGGAGGCCAAACTTTGCGTATTGGCCATGATTGGGTTAATAGTTGAAGCGAAAGGCTGAGTCATAAAGGGTTGGGTGGTGAATGGTGTGGATGTCGTCACCACGTCACCCGAAAGGTCTCGCATTGGGTTTCTCGCGAGATAGTTTTGGAGGGCTGCGGTATTGAGGTCCAAGAATCTCTCGAAATCTGGGTCCCCTTCAGGGATGATGGGAATTTGAGTCGGGGTCGGGGTCGGGGTCGGTCCTGTAGGAGTTCTTTCAGTCTCCGAGTGGAACTCCATGATAGGACTGGTTAGGGACGAGGGAGCGTGGTCAAAAAGGAGGGTCAGATTCCAGAAACTATGTTTTTGCAGTTCCAGAAGCTTAGAATGGAGTTTTTGATAGAGAAGGGACAGGTTTTAGGTTGCTGGTTTTAAAAAAAAAGACAGTGACAGAGACCGACGTCGGTTTAAAAACTGATGTCGGTAAGGAAGATAGCCGACGTCGGTCAGATAACCGATGTCGGTAAGAGATGAAGCCGATGTCAGTGACAAGACCGATGCCAGTGACTGGTGAAAGCCGACGTCGGTGGAAGAACCGATGCCGGTGACTGTGTTTTCCAAAGAACCAAAAGATTTGAAGATTCTTGGAAAAACAATGAAGAAAGCGTCTCACTCACTCAAACAAACAGATGAGAAGAGGAAAATAGAGAGCGACAGACAAGCCTAAGCGATAAATCCTAGGAATTAACTTTAGAAGCTGTGGCTTATGCCTTAGATGAATGTTTGGGGAGATTGGCTGCAAGAAGGGTCCTAGAAGAAGGCGGTCTAAAGATGGTTTTAGGTGTTGTTTTAGGTGCTCAAAAATTTGTGTTAAGGTCTGGTACGTGGCCTGGTGCTAAGGAGCAAGCTCCCCTCACTTCACGATTCCAGTGGTTAGTTGGTCTCGCTTAGCCAAGATATACCTCGCCTAGAGTTTATCCTCCGCCAGAGAACGGAGTAGGATTCCCCCTTGGTGATGAAATCCAAGTAGGGTCACCGGGACAGGTAAGGTATCCACTGGGGGATGAAATCCCAGTCGGGCCTTGTCTCAAGTAAGTTTCATGTTCGTTTTAGTGCATGTGGTTTGGTAGTGTAACATCAAGTGTCTACGATTTATTCAATATGCGTCTAAGTTACTAGATGTGGACTAAGAAGATGCAAGCACAAGCAGAAATGAATGCAAAGTGTTTTAATGCCCAAGTCGAAATGTGATGTTTGTTATGAAGACAAGTTTGAGAAAGGGTTGAGAGTATGATGTTGGACTAGTCTAGAAATGCAAGGAAGAAAGATTCTTTTTAGTCCTGCTTATAGTGTCATTGAGAAGAAAAGAAGGAGGAGAAAAGGTAAGAACCTAATGCTCCTAAATGAAGAAGAAGAAAAGGAACCCAGGAGGAACCTAGGGTCCCACCGGGCGTGCCAGAATGTTTCTATTCAAATTTTGCTTTTTAGATTATAAAGAGAGAGAAGAAACTAAAGAGATAATGGACAAGGCTTGTGAAGTACCTGGATAAAGATCGCGCACCGTAATCCAGACGTTTGTGAGCACCCCTCTTTGGCTGTGGAGGAATGACACCTGCAAAGAAGAAGAACTTGGACAAAAAGGCGTTAGATGGATAGGCGGTGGGTTGCCAAGAAAAAGCTTGTTCCCAGAAGTATGAGAACTTCCTTAAGGGAGGTCAACCCACTATTTTAATAAAAGATAAATGACAGAATGCTAAAATAGACTGAAATGATAGCAAACTGAAAGAGAAAAGAAAGCAAAGGCTTACCTGGAAGAAGCTGTCAAACTGGTCACAGTCGTCGGCGTCAGCGGTCCTACCGTCGTTGGTGGTAAAAGATGCCGATGTCGGTTATGTGGCCGACGTCGGTCGGGGTAATGACGGGCATCGGTCGGGGCAATGGCCTCTAGACGGGTCTGGTCAGGGTCTTGGTCAAGGCTGGACAGAGTTTAGTCTGTCTCTGTTTGAGGGCTCTGTGGATGAAGGTCTGAGTCTGCTCTGGGTCTGGTTTGAGGATGGTCTTAGTTAGTTAGGGGGTCAAAAGGACAAAGAGGGATAGAGAGATAGAGGAAGCCAATCTGGGAGATAGGAATCCGGGTCTGGGTGACAGTCAGGTCTGAGGGAGTACTAAATCTAGTTTAAAAGCAGATGACTAGAAAGCATAAAGAAAACAAACAGAGAACATACCTGTGCCCTGCTGAAGAAGGTGGTGATCCTGTTGCTGATGATGCCGGATGTGAAGCCTATTGCTGATGAAGAATCCCTGCTGTTCACTTGCAGAAACTTGCTGTGTACCTGAGGGAGAGAGTCAGATTGATTGGCAGAGAGGTCAAGTGAAAGGACAGATACAAGGGTCTGATGCAAAGATTCAAGAGCAGGGATACCAGAGAGAGACGCAGAGAGCCAAGAGGAGGAGATAACAGTGAAGAAGCCGTTATGAAGGGTGCCGACGCCGGCAATATCACCGACGTCGGTTGACGGTTGACCGACGTTGGCGGCTAAAAGGCCAGAGAAAGGCTAAAAATAGCCTTTCATCCGTTTCCCAACCGCCGGGTCAAATGAATGCAAGGATGAAACGGTCGACGGGGGTTAAATGGGCGAGTGAAGAGATTGGAATAGGAGTCTTAGGCATTAAATGGCCATGTGGGGAATAAAAGGGATCCAAAGAAGGTATCCTAGGATGGCGAGGTGGCAAGGAGAAGGAAAATGGTCTTATTTAATTAAAAATAGATGGTTATTTTCAATTAATAAGACCTAGGTAGGTTAGGGATAGTCGAAGTGGCAAGGGACCAAGGGGAGAGAGGAAGACAAAGGGTTAGACACTTTTTAGGTGTCTACAGGAACATAATGAAAAATGTATATATTTTTCTTTCTAAATAAGAGGATAACATGGAGCCAACTATCTGTAAATAAAAATATATCTCTTGTCTCAAAATGTAAGATTCAATGGATAAATATGAATTTTTTTCTTCATGCTTACCCTTCATGCTCCATCGAAGAAGAATTTTTTGGAAGATCTCAACCCAAAGTAATCAAACATATATTTATTGAACATTATAATCATGTCTAAGTTGAAATCAAAGAAGATGTGAATATGAAACAAGTTGAATGGTTCCCAACATTCATATCAAGTGAAATGGAAACTATCAAGGTAGGATAAATTGATGAAGATGATGAAAATGATTCAGTTAATGATGAATTTGTCTCTATCATGGGAAGCAATTTGAAAAATAATATCCACACTCAATTCATTCTATAATATATTCCTCTTGTTGTTCCAACTTATAAATAGATGCAACACATTTATCTCTAGTTTTTATCATGTATTTAACACAAATTCATTCGAATCCATTCAAGAAGACATTTTCTAGTACTGGCCAAGAATGCTCATATAAGCATGGATAACTTGCAATGATAAAATTCCAAAACATAAATACACTATTGATTTGTTCATCCATGATTATATCATTATGCACAATAATTATAAATTCATATTCATTTCACCCTCATGGTCAAATACATTATTAAAAAAAAAATTGGTACTTCACCCTCATGATTTTCTTTCCTCTGCTCCCTATAAATATTTATATGTTTCCTTTTGGATTTATTTTTGTTTCCATTTTCTCTTTGGGTGTGTGGTGTTTTTTTAAATAACTACAACATTTTGTTTATTCTTCCCCTCTCTATGTCTTGGTCTTTAAGTGTTGCATTTTTGTAGCAGTGTTCTCTACCTAGAAACTCTCGATAGATAATCACATGATTTACATAAAGATGTCAAAATAGCCATTACTTTAGAGTGCATGATAAGATAACATTTAGAGCATATGTATGATGATTATTTGATGGTTCAATGTTCTCATATGTATTTATTTGGACACCTTTTTTTATTCCAAATGAGATGGACATCTCTAACTTTATACCAATTCTATAATTTAAGTCTTCTTTAGTTTATAGAATGATATGTAGAAAAAGGGATTTCAACATTTTAGACAAGTGTTTTTCCAAGTTGGTATATTTGATAATGTATTGAAGTGATGGCATTTTCAGTCATAAAGGTGAATATGGTTATATTAATGTTTATTTTATAGGCATCAAATGGATAGGTAAATATTTTCATGACTCCTTTCAAGTGAATAGAGAAACAAGCAAATTAGTCTAAATAGTTGATTTGACCCAATAACGTGTGTTCAATTCCCATACAATTGATATAGGAAAATTGGTTGTTAGTTGGTCAAATTAAAATATGAATAAATTATGAAGTTAGTGATTTGACCTGGTAGCATGTGTTTAATTCTAATACTATTTAGATAGGTGAACTAATTTTTAGTTAATCAGATTAGAATGTAAGAATGTATGCTACACATTATTTATATGAATCTACAACAATAACACACCAGTCACCAAATATTCTATAGTTATCCAACTTAAACTCATACATGAAACCTAAGGTGTTTCAAAGACAAGGATAATGAATTTTTTTAGGAATTAATAATAAATCTATTTCCCAATTATTTAAATACTTTTCTTTTAAACTAAATTCTGGAGCTCTCCTTCATACCTTGTAATTTTAAGTTTCTAGTCAGAGTCAGTAGTTGTCACCAAAATTTAATTTTCTAAAAATTCAAATTTTCAAGTCAAATGACAGATTATAGATTGATTAACCAGATCATCTTAATTTTTTTATTGATAAAAAATGATATATAGGTCAAATATAGTCTTTAAAACCCATACAAGTTTGTAATATTCATTATTGGATTCACAAAGTGGTATGTCACTTTCAAAGAGTTGAATAAGTCTTTGACTATTTTAAGACAACTTTGAATAGTTATAATTGATCTTGTGAAGTCTGATAATGTCTACAAATATGTTGAAGTGATTTTAAATATCCTCCATGGTTTTGGTAAAACTCATATTCTACTTTTTTATGATTTCAAAGTATCAAATCACTTGAAATAGTTATAACTGGACTTGAGGATTTCAATTCATTGTATGACATTGTGATAGTTTCAAAAGACTCCAAACAGGTTGTGATATAATTATTTGAGTCTTGCCCAAATCATTTGGTCTAAAGTAATGTTTAAAAAAATATTATATATGAAGACCAAATTTTAAAAACTCACCCAAGGTAGGCAATGAAGTTCAAGTATATCATATGTTATTTTAAATTAAATCAGAGATTTCAAAGTCATTTTTTAATGCAACTTTTATGAGTGTGTTTTTGCATATAAGAAACATTAATAACTCTCTCCATCCTTTCCAAAAGTTTACAAATAAATATTTTGAGGTTTCCATGTGGATTTTTCATGGCAAAGTGTGAGTTTTGAAAATTCATTTGTGACAGTGTATTCTTGTATCATGTGGTCTTGTATTATCTCTCTCTGATGCCACTATTCTTTCCAAACACGCAAAAATAGTTATAATAAAATAGAGAGGTAATTTTTCATGGAATTTTAGATTTTAAATAGTAGATATGAGTTTCAATTCCAAACCATGTGTCCTTTTTATTCTCATTTTACATACTTTGGATTTCAAAAGTTTATATTACATGCAAAAGCCAGTTTAAAAACCTACCATATCAATTATAAGCTTCAAAAATATTCCTTCGCAACATTCATTATCTATTTTTTATTAAAAATCACACTTTTATTTATTTAAAATAAAATTTAGAGTAAAAATCTAGTCATACAAAATAAGGTTGCAAAAGTCACACCCTAGAATCCAAACTTAGCTAAGAGAGTCTCAAGAGAAAGCAAAGTCCAAATAAAAGGCCACAACTTGGCTGATAATCATAGTTAAATTAAATCAGCTACACATCATTAAAAAAAAGATAATGAAATATCAAAAACAACAAGGAAAATAATAAGAATAGCTAAAAAAATAATGATCAGTGGAGGAGGTAGAGGCAAAGGGTCCTAAAGCTTCCCTCCCCAACCATCCTAGTCCAGGTGATCTTAATCAACTAGGAGGGGGTCCCAACCATTAACTTGATGGTTAGTTTTAAAATCATGTTGCACCTAAGAATCTTGGTGGGGAGGAGAGATGTCTAGCTCCACCCTTGGGAATTTATCCTATGAATGGAATCTCCACCCCCCACCACCACTGTCTCTGCCTCTATTAGATCCTCTTAGAGGATATGGTCAGTAGGAGTAAGGAAAGGATCTTCTCCAACTTTAAGACCTCTAACTATGAGATTAGTGGTGCCTCCTCTCACATCCATGACCCCCAAGAGGATAGTGGTGAGGTAGGGGATCAGGTGTCTCATGGCTTAATGCACAAGGAACATTCACCCAATGGTCCAGGAGGAGTTGCAGTTGATGAACCTTGAACAGGAGCTTGTCCATTTAAATCTATATATAAAAGTTAATATTAGCAATCACAAAAACATTATTAGTTATAATTTTTTCCCTATAATTTCATTATTATAACAAGATTGATTTCTAGATTTCTAAATCTAAAACAAAATGTCAGTATAGAAAATCAGCCAAAATCTATTATATCTTGTAGGTAACGGGGCAGAGTTCTCCAAGAAATTTATTTTTCAAGTAAACATTACAAGTTTGAAGTGTTTGATAAGGGTATGTATCCATCTCTAGGCTGACTGGGCATGAGGGAAAAAATAAAAGAGATTCTTGATGTTTTATGGGTGATGATATAGGATGGGAAAGTGGGACTTAGCACACCCATGTGTTTGATCCTATTTCCCATGTGCAAACCCTGGTAAATAATACACTAAAGTGGGATTTTTTGGCTCAATATAAGCAGCCAAAAATGTTATCAAATCTTTGGGCCCAAACTCAATGGAGGGATTGGAGAGACCATTTGTGGTTAAGGGCATCTATGTTGATATACTGAGGGGCCAACAAATTGTAACCCAACTAAGGAGAGTATCAATAGAATGGCATGGATGTATGCCAAGACCAGTCCTTCCACCACAACATAAGAGAGGAAACTCTAATATTGTGTAATTACTTGATAAGTATGGAATTTTACAATTTAGAAATAGATTCTACATCTTCTTTGTTAAGATGGAATTCAGTCTTTATCATAGTCCAACAAATCCAATCCCTAGAGTTCTTAAAAAATAGATCACCAACAGTGAGAATACCTTTGTTAAATAGAATCAAGATTTTGATCTATGGGACCATGGAAAAGGGGACATTGTAAAAGTTCAGCTGAGGAGACCACTTTAATGACTTGGATTTTAGAGAAAGATTACTTCTTAACCCTTTGGGTGGGGTTTGAGCTTTTCCTAGGTGTTCCATTCATTTCCTATTTTTACCAAATGCAGATTTTAAAAGTTTATTTGTCCTTAAATATTCATTCCACAAGCCCATCATGCCTCTTGAAATCTTCTAAATAGACATCATAGCCTTACACATGATTTATATCCTCCTCTAACTTTCTCATGTGGTAATATAGTTATCATTTTTCCTATTACAAACTCTAATAAAGATATTTACATTTTAAAATCAATGTTTAAAACCCATAGGCCAATGATAGACTTCAAAATATTCTTAAGTACCATTCAGTTGGAGTTCTTAAAGATAATTTACAATCAAATTTACAAATTGAGTTTGCAATGAAAAATTCATTTCAAAATCCTTCAAGTGAATCCTTTAAAAGAAAAATCCAATGTTCGATAACTTTCCAATAACCATAAGCTCATTGAAAATTTTTGGTGATTCATATTATAAGTCATGGAAAAATACATTTGAATAGCCTATTTATACAATGTGAAAATAATTATAAAATCTTGAACATACATTCATAAAGGAAAGATGAAAATTCACAAGGTTTCTCATTAAAGATGAATACATTCTAGTCAAATTGTTCGATATCTGCAAGGAGGTGAAATGTCCCATTGGATTTGGGATTCTATAAAAAATACAAGGACAATAATGGAATGCCTTCATCACTTTTGTAGATAATACATTTAAAATTAAATATGTTTCGGGAATAATTAATTCTCTACATGTCCTACTTACTATGTCAATCACAGGTTACTAAGAGATGATCCCAAATATGATCTAATTTCAGTAAAGTATCAGGACCTTGATAAGTATGAATAAAAGGAGTTTTCTCTACATGAAGAATACAAACAATGAAAGGAAATATCTTTGTTGTGACATTGAATTGAAACTTATTACGGAAATAAAAATGAAGGATAATGAATGTTTTTATTATCCACATAGTATGGGTTTTCAATTATGTGCTTATCTAATGCATACACATTTAAACTATATAGATTCAAACTTGTGCCAAGGTGTTATATAATTTGTTGAAGGTCTATCATTAGGTAAGATAGTGAAATCCTAGCTCAATATACATTTGGTAATCTTATTTTCAATAGGTAGTTTTACAAGAAATTATGCCATTGCACATGTGTTCCTGTGACAATGAAGCTTGCAAGCGATTTAATAAATCACCAAGGACAAATTTATAAAGATAAAACTATAGTATTCATCATTAAATTTGGAGAAACAAAAGATACATTATTGGCACTAGAATATGATTTTCAAAAATAAGCATTAGGTGTAGGCATTACAATACCATGGACAATTCAATAGAAAGGTAATTCAACTATGGTGTTCATATCAATGTAGGATGTGAGATTAAGGTGGATAGTAACAAGGTATACACAAGTTAGATACAATTAATTACCATGTTGGACCTAGCTATTTGAGAAGATTCAATTTTGAGTTAAGGATGAAGGGAGACCATTTTAGATGGCCTTTTTTACTTGCCAAGTCAGAAAGTTATTGAAGTTGGATGGTAAAAAGAAGGAACTAACAAATCTTTAGATGGATGAGCAGTCACTACTAATGTTTGGTCTAGGCTATAACTATACCACAATAGTGGAAGGTTCTTTTAATGTTAAATTAGCACTTATACATAGTTAATAAAGTTTTATAGGTGAAATGAAGCATGGCCATTTGGCACTAGTTGATGATACACTTTTAGTTATTTGTATTGTAACATAATTCTTATTTTAACAAGCAAGGGTTAGAAATACGGCATATTCAAGCATGTAAAAAAATCTTGGTTGTGATATGATCAAGGAAGAGGCATCCTTCATATGCCAAAATGTTGATGGTCAGGTTATTGAAGTGTCTTGAGTAGAGGGTTTCATTCAGCCTATCATTAATATTGTATCATTGTATCTCCTTGCATATCATCTCACCATTCATCATGGTTATTATGTGGATCAACATATAAAATAAAAAAAATACAAACACACAACAATAAATGAAATGCTAAAACACTCACTAATAGAACCAGAGATGGTTTTATTTTATGATTTCTCTTTTATTACGTGCTTGATAGCTTGATGATAAAACAACATATAATTGTCTTAATAAATAAAGGTCTTATTTATTAATTTTATTAACCCACTAGCTATGACGCACTAACCAAAATGATGCCCTACTAAAAATATTGAATTCCAACTTCAAGCACTACAATTATTTAATATGAGTGGATATATTACAAATTCTAACACTATCCCTTAATTTCTACCACTAGTTATTATAATATCTAATATGCCTAGATTTTATCAAGTTATCCTTCACTAGTGCCTTCATAAAGACATCTACTATTTGATTTTCAGATCTGTTGAATGCTAATTTGATTTCACCATTTTTAACCAACTCACTTATGAAGTGATAGAAAATATGTATATGCCTTTTTCGTTTATGAAATACTAGATTCTTCATCAAGGATATTGAAGACATATTATAATAATATATGATTATGCCATCTGTTTGTTCCTTCTTAAAATTAGTTAGAACTCTCTTGAGCCAAATAGCCTAAATTTCTATTGCATTTTTTACAATATATTTAGTTTTTGTTGTGGAAATATAAACTATGGGTTAATTCTTGGATGCCCATGAAATGGTTACTAAACCCATGTGAAACACAAAACCCAATTTGCTTTTCCTATCATCTACACTACTTGCCCAATCACTATCTGTATAGCCAGCTAACTCAAAATCACTTGATGTAGTATAGAGGATGTCAAAGTTATTGGTTCCATTGACATACCTCAAAATTATCTCACTTATTTATCAATGTGTACTCTTAGGTGTCTCCATGAATCTAGAAATTAAACTTACTGCATACACTAGATCAGACCTATATGTTGTCAAATACATGAGGCTAAAGACCAGGTTTTTGTATATAAAGTTGAATTCGCCTCATTTTTACAATCTTCCTTACTTAATTTGAGACATGTACTAGTTGGTGTTGGCACAAGCTTGTTGTTCAACTATTTGAACCTCTTCAAAATTTATGAACCATACTTAGACTGAGATATGAATATGTCATGATCCATCTGTTATACTTCTATACCAAGAGAATACCTTAACAAACCCAAGTCTTTCATTTCAAATTCCCTTTTCATTACTTTTTTGAGCTCAATAATGAAAGGATCATCATTACATATGAAGATTAGATCATCTACATATAACATAGAAATCAAAATCTTACGTTAGATCTCACTGATGTGTGGGCTTGCTACTAGTTTTGTTGAAACCATTGGTAGTAAAGTATAAATCAATTCTATTGTACCAAGTACTTGGTGCTTGATTAAGCCTATAGAGTGCTTTATTGAGCTTACACACCTTATTTTCTTTTCATAGTACTTCATATCTAGGTGGTTAATCAACATAAACTTTTTCTTTGAGTACACAATTTAGGAAGGAAGACTTCACATAAATATAATATACCTTCAATTTGTTTTGGGTAGATATTGCTAAGACAACCCACATGGTTTCCATTCTTGAAATAAGAACACAAGTCCCATCATAGTCTCTACCAAGTTATTTGTATCCATTGACAACCGATATTTATTTGTGCTATCAACTTTGCCTTATGTTTTGCTCTTGCCTTGTAGACCCATTTCACAACAATCACTTGTTTAACCTTAGGTAAATCAGCTAATTCCCATGTTTTTTTATTTCTATTGCATCTATCTCCTTATCTGTGGCATTGCACCATTTCTCTTCTTTCACTAATTCTTTAAAACATGCAAGTTCATCATTAGAAAATAAATTCAAATTTTCATTAATATCATCATACCATGAATCGTCATAGATTTCCATCAAGCTCCTTGTATTTATAGGCATAAGGGAAGAAAGTGTTGGATATGAAATACTATTGGAGTTGCTTGACTAAGGAGTATGTTGTGAAGATGATGGATGTGTTGCCAATGGTTCACCTTGTTGATCTATGATTGGTTCAATTTGAGTATCTTCATTTCCATCATCTATTAATATCATTTGTGAAATACTCAAGGTAGTGTTAATAGTGCCATCGCATGATTCATTCTCAATGAATTTGACATCCCTGTTAATCACAACCTTATTTGTAATAGGGTTGAACAATCTAAATCTTTAGTGTCTTCACAATATCTAATTAAAATACACTCTTCTCCTTTATCATCAAATTCATACCTCTTTTCCTTTTGTACATTTGTATATGCCACACCCAAATATTCTTAGGTGGTCAACACTAAAATTTCTATTTATATATGCCTATTGTGGAGTCCTATTTTGAATAACCTTTGTGGGACACCTATTTAACAAATACACTGTTGTTGATATAACTTCACCTCAATATTATTTTGAGATTCTCTTGGCTTTTAACATTTTGGCAACCATATCCTAGATGGTCCTATTTTTCCTTTCTACCACTCCATTTTTTGTGGAATATATCTTGATATGAACTATTTTCAATACCTTTAATCTTGAAAAAAATTAGAAATTTCTTAGAGACACATTCTCCCCATCTATCTGTTCTCAGGTCCTTGATGAAATGTCTATTCTATTTCTAAACTAATGCCTTGAAACTCTTGAACTTGTCAAAATTCTAAGACTTATTCAATAAATAAATCCAAGTCTTCCTACTATAATCATCTATGAAGGTTAATAAATATGTATTCTTAGAGTGAGTGAGTGATTTGAGTGCACCAATCCAAAGGTACATTTTCCCTCCTAGATATTCCTTATTTAAAGGGATGCCTATGTTGTTTTCCTAGAATGCATGCCTCACATTTTATTTTAGGTTATACTATTCTTGGTATCCCTCTAACCATATCCTTCTTAAATAAAAATATCTAATCCATAAAAATTTAAATGCCCATACCTCAAATGTCAGAGTCTAAATGTATCTTTGATGACTATCTTGAAGCTTGTTTGTTGTAATATTATTGTTATATTTAGAGGATCAATTTGAATCTTGAGAGGAAACATGTGGTTATTTATCATTTGAAATATATCTATCTTTTTATTTATTCCTTCCTTGTCAAATATTATGCACTCTCAATTATCCATCAGGATTCTATATCTTTTTTGGACCAACTATCCAATACTCAACAAATTATGTCTTAAATTTGGAGTATAATAGACATCCTCAATTTTTATTCTTTCACCTTGTTTGGTATAAATAAATATAGTCCCTTTGTTAATAATAGGAAATTTTTCATTTTTCCCCATATTTATCTAGGAGTTGATATTCTTATCAATGGAGGCAAATAGGATCTCATTACCACTCATGTGGGTACTATGTGCACAATCCAACTACCATACCTCAGTGTTGTTATGCTCAACAACATTGCATACAATGAACATGTTTGGTAAATGTTCAGGTTCACTAACATTCTTGGTGGATACATTTTCACTTTGGCTTGATTGGTTATGCTTCCTCCTTCTACATTCAATAGAAAAATGACCATACTTATGACAATAATAGCACTGAACATTACTTTTATCATACCTTTGATTTGAGGTACTACTCTGCTTCTTATCTTATAAACTTAATTGAGAGCTCATTACTCTTTATTGATTATTTGAACATGACCTGACATAGTATTTTCTTTCTCTTCCTTTACCTATGAAGCTTATACCTTGATTTCTTATTCCTCTCCCCCTATTTTTGAAACTAGCTTGAGCCTTTAAGGCTTGATCTAGGGAATAAGGTTCAGATCTATTGAGTTGTTGCTTTTGGGTTTTTAAATAACCCATGAAATCATCCATTGTTATCCTTGAGATGTCTTTGGCCTCTTCAATAGCTATAACAATTAGATCATATCTCATGGGTAAACTACTAAGGATATTTTCTACAATCCTTTGGACTTCTATAGTTTCACCATTAATTCTTAACTAATTGGTTAAACTAGAGACTCTAGTATGAAAATCATAAATAGACTCATTGTCATTCATTTTAAATGTTTCAAATTCTCTTATAAACAATTGGAGTTTGACTAACCATACCTTATCATTGCCTTTTTATGAATTTTGAAGGTAAATAATGCTTTCACCAATTTATTGGTTGACTAATGTAGCCTTTTTACAATCTACAGGGATGGGAATGAAGACAATAAATAGCTACATTTATTTTAAAATGAAAAAAAAACTGTGATCTCCTTCCATTAGTTTTACTCTATATGACTGTATCTCTGTTGGCAATGTCTCTCTTTCCCAGGATCTTCGCCCATGATAATCTTATGAATTTGTTACCAAACTAAAGAAAATATAAACACACAATAAAAAATGGAATGATGCAACATTCACTCATAGAACTATAAATACTTATCTTTTATGATTTCTCTTATATTACTTACTTGATAGCTTGATGACAAAACAAAATACAATTGCCTTAATAAATAGAGGACTTAATTACTAATTTAAAAAACCCACTAATTGTCACTTACTAACCAAAATGATGCCCTATTACAAATATTAAATGCCAACTTCAAGAACTAAAATTATTTATTATCAGTGGAGAAATTAAAAATTATAATAGAAATCTCACTATAATAAACATCTCTGGGAGCTGGGGAGGAGTTAGTTCCTTATCAAGGAGGGTTTGATCATGCTAAGTTATAGGAGCCATGGGATGTTATATGCTACTTGATAATGAATTATTTCACTTTGGATGGCTGCTTCACTAGGTTTTACAAATATCACCTTCCCCTCCTTAACCATTTTAGGAGAAATGCTCTTGTTAGCTTTCATTTTTATCTGATGTCTTAGTTGGAACACTCTATTCATGATGTAAAAGCTAAAGTTTCTTTGAGTCCGTCAAAGTTGCATTTCCCCCTTCACCAGGGCCTTATTCATCATCTGTATAAATTTCATCTCACTTTATCACTGCTAAAACCCATTCAATTCACCATTGTTGATATTCCTATGGAAAACCCCTCTATGGCTGATACCACTTCTAAGAAACCCACTGTTTCTACCCCTACCACCCTGAATTTGAAAGAGGTTACCTTTTTTAAAACCTTAAAAGAGACTGCTAAGAAAGACTTTCATACTCCTAATTCCAAAGGTAGTGGGAAATCAAAGAAATGCCTTCTTAAGGATGTGAAAGCTAATACTGACTCAGGAGAGGATATGGGGGCCCATAAGAATAAAAAATTGAATGTGAGTGACCTCAAAAAAGGCTAAAACTAAAATGACCAAAATAAAGACTAAGAGTAACACTTTGTGGGTTAGAAGATCTGGCAAAATTTTAGGTAAACCAGCCCATCAGGCTAAACTGATTGAATACTCAGATAGTGAATCAGATAGGTCCACTTAAGAGGGAAAACCATCTAAAGGTGTTGACTTTGAAGTGCAAGAGATTTCAAATGAAATTGAAGGGGTGGAAGAAAAGGATTTTTAATTTGAGGACATTTATGGTGGAGATTATGTCCCTGATGACCCAACCCAATATGGGGAGGGCATAACTGTGGATAAGGATGAGGGGAAGGCCGAGGAAGATGTTGAAAAGGCAGGTTCCAACCAGGAGGATGGAATGTCTACTCTTAGGAATCAGGTGGATTCCCTGGAGTAGAAGCTCCTCTCCCTTGAATGCTTCATCAACAAGATAATATGTCACTCATCTATGGTGAATCTTTCTTTCATATAGGAATAGGATACCCTGGAGCATGGTACAGATGAAGAGAAGGACAAACATTTTGATGAGATTCATGAATTTTTGTCTAAAGTCTAGGAAGATGTTTAATCTTAGATTTATCATCTTGCTTTTTGATTCTCTTTGTTGTTAGACTGCTTATTTAATTTTTGTTGTTTATCAACTAATTATGTTGTAATTGTTGGTTGTGTCTCCTTGTTCGTGATCCTTTGCTCCCTTTTTGGGGGTGTTTTTTAAAGGTTTGGCCTCTTGTTCTACCTCCTTTTATTATAAAAAACAAACATCTCAGGGAATAAAAACCTTTACGTCAATCTCCAATATGGTAATATTGTTCAAAGAATAAAGGCAATGCCTTAAGATCTCAACCCAATATGGAACTATAATTTAAGTTTAATGAGATTGGAGATGGATAGTATTTGAAAATAAAATAATGAATAATTCCTTGGGGACAAGAAGAGGGCAAGTTCTCATGAGAATATTTTCTGGTAAGAGGAGGAGATATGCATCCTTAAAAAACCAAATAGCTTAGCTCCAAAGATATATCAAAGCTAGAGATTAAACAACAAATGCATAGAACAACATGCTAAAAAAAATTGTAAAACATGATAGATGATGTTTTAACATAACACCCACATAATATATGTTTTTATATTGATTATAAATCTATTACAATCTAGTCACAGCATCCTTATATAAACAAATATAGCTATATATAGATAAACTCGCAAAAAACCTTCTATTTTGTCCTTATTTTTTACATATAAAATGTTTCCCTATATATGTTGTAGATACTTTATTTTCTTCCTTATATTATGTTGAATCTTTTTATAATTTGACTACTATCAACAAAAACATTCTTTAGCCTACTGCTACTACACCACGTATTTTTCTCTCTGCCCTGTCTATTTTTTATTGGAAACTACACTCATTTTATTCTCTTCACATTTTTTTCTTTTGCCTCATTTGATTTTTCTCTTCAAATATCATACTTCTCACCTACCTCCCTTTTTCCACCCAAATCCAAATTGGTCCTTCAAATTCAAATTTTAAATTATTGCGTAAGCACTACATATCTCCACAGCTAACAAGGTAAGTGGTCAAGAATAACATTTTAATTTTTACCCTTATTATTGACCTTTATATGCTCTGTTGAACTCTTTTCAACCCCTAAAACATCTTTATAAATTATTCTTAATTTCCCATATCCTTTTGTGTCCATTTTGATAAAGTACAGAGCTAGACTATTGGACTCTAGAGCCAACATGTTGGACTTTGGATTTTGGCTTATATAGTCTACAACTTGGTTCATGAACTCTATAGATTTGTTATTTGAATTTAAAGCTTCACTTTGGGACTCTAAATCTTCACTAATGGAATCTATAACTTCAGTAATGGACTCCATAGCTAGGCTAAAAACCTTTAGATCCATCATAAAACCTACTAGAGCTAGTTTTATTACATCGATGACTCCTTGCCTCTTTCTTAAATGAAAAAATATATCTTTTGACAAAGGATTCCTTAATATGTCAGTGATTTTCTTCTCTGACTTGAAAAATTTAAGCTTTATGATCCTTTTTTACATGAAATATTCATTCCACAAGCCCATTTTGCCTCTTAAAAGCTTCTAAAGGGCCATCACAGCCTTCCACATGGCTTAGATCCTCCTTCAATTAGATTGTGTGGCAATATAGCTATCATTTTTTATATTGTTGACTCCAATAAAGCTTTTTACATTTTAAAATCAACTACTAAAACCTAGAATCCAATTCTTTCCTTCAAAAGATTTTAATTTACAATTCAGGTGGTGTTGTCAAAGATAATTTACAAGTGGATTTGAAAATTACATTTTGTAATGTAAAATTCATTTCAAAATCCCACAAGTGAATCCTTTACAATAAAAATCCAATGTTAAATGACTTTCCAATAACCTGATAGCCACATTGATGAATCTTATAAATTCATTTTATAATACATGTAAAAATACATTTGAATAACTTGTTGATATAATGTGAAATGAATTATAAAATTTTGAACATGAATGCAAAGAAAATATGAAGACTTAGAAGGATTCCCATCATATATTAGTGATAAATATGTGTACGTTCTGGTCAAATTATCTAATATTCAAAAGGAGGTGAAATGTCCTATTTGCTTGGGGATTATCCAAAAGAAACAAGGATGGTAATGCAATGCCTTCATCACTTTTGTAGAGAATACATTAATAAGTAAATATTTTTTTGGAATAATGACTATTCTGCATGTCCTAGTTACTGTGTCAGTCATAGGTTACTAAGAGATGATCCCAAATATGATGTTCTAATTTCAGCAAATTACCCTGACCTTGATAAGTATTAGGATGAGGAGTTTACTTTGTGTGAGGAATACAAAAAAAGAATGAAACTCTTGTTTTTTTTTACATTGAATTGAAAATTGTTGTGGCAAGAAAAATGAAGGATAATTAAGGTGTTTACTATCCACATAGTAAGGATTTTTTATTATGTGCTTATCCAATACATAAATATTTAAATTATCTAGGTTGAAACTTGTGCCAAGGAATTCTATATTTTTTAAAGGTTGGTCATTAAGCAAGACAGTTCACTCTTGGACCAAGATACGTTTTGCCATCCTATTTGGGCTACTTAGTGTTACATGAAATTATGCCATTGTATAGGTGCCCTTATGACAATGGTACTTATAGGTGATTTATTAGATCTACAAATTCAATTTTATAGAGATAATATTATAGTCTTTGTCAATTAGCATGGAGAAATAAAAGATACATTATTGGAACTAGAATATGATCTTAAAAAAGGTTCATTATATGTAGGCATTAAAATATCATGGGCAATGCAATATCAAGGCAAATGCACTATTGCATTCATATCAATGCATGGTATGAGATTAAGGTGTCTAATACCAAGACATATACAATTTAGATAGAATTAATGACCATCTTGGCCTTGGATGTTGAAGAAGATTCAATTTAAATTTAAGGATGTAGGGAGACAATTTTAGATTGTCTTTTTTACTTAAAAACTTAGAAACGTGTTGAATTTGGATGAAAAAAGAAGTAACTAACAAAAATTTTGATGGATGAACAGTCACTTATAATGTTTGGTTTGGGCTAAAACTATGCCACAACATTAGAAGGTACCTTTAAAGTCAAATTAGCACTTATACATAGTGAAGGAATTCTTACAAGTGAAATGAAGCATGGCCCTTTGGGTTTTGTCAATCATACACTTCCATTTATTTTTATTAACATGATGGTTGTTTTAACAAGCAACTATTACAAACACAATAGCTTTAAGCATGCAAAGGATGTTCGATTATGATATGCTTAAGGGGAAAGGAATATTTCATATGGAAAAATGGTGGTGCTCAGGTTATTGAAGTGCCTCAAGTAGATGGTTTCCTTTAACATGTCATTAATATTATATATCATTGCAATTCCTTACATATCATCTCACTATTCTTCATGTTTATGATGTGGATCAACCTAGAAACCTCACTATAATAGACATATATGAGAATAATGACCCTTACATCAAGATCTAGTATGGCAAGATTATTCTTGAGATCTCAACCTCATGTGGAACCATAATTTGAATTTAATGAGATCTGAGATGGAGAATATTTGAAAATAAAACTCTATAATAATGCCATAGCTGATCAAATATTGAAGGAAAGAAATAAATTATATTAATTTTCACAAATGATCAAATGTAAGTCAATGTGGCTCAAAGATACAACCATTAATAATAAAAAGTTCAAGGAATGAGAATCCAAAATTAAAGAGATGAAATTAAAAGTTAGTAAATTAAACATAGGTTAAGAAGCAATCTTAGAATTGAGTTAAGTCATGGTATAGGAAAACTCAAGTTAAGTGTCAACTCAAGTTTAGTCTTATGTTGAGTTAGAGTTATAAGTTAGTTATGTAACTACCTTAGGATAAAATGATATAAAAAGTGGATCGTCATTTTAATTGGGTTCAAAATTTCTTCCTCTTTGCTCATGGGAAAGGGTGGTTGTGTTTTTGTGGCAAGTTATTCATTTTTAAGGAATCTTTTGAATAAAATGCAATAAAATATAATAAGATGAAACAATTTTCATGTGTTAATATTATTTATTATTTATGGAGTATGTATTGTAGTTTGTGAATAAAGAAATCCATTAAAACTTGCATTTTTATTAATTAAGTGTAAACTTTTTGATTTACAAACTTTGTAATAAAACCCTAGATAATAGACTATGTGTTTCATATAGTTAATCTAGTTTGAAAGAATATTTTGAACTTCCATTTAATATTTATTCTCTCTCATTAGTTTTTCTATGTTGTCATTTATATGTTGATAAGAAGTTTCTAACTAGGACTATTTGATGTTAAACAAAATCTTGATTGAAATGAGGAAATATAAACTTTGTGTTCATTTACAAAAATAAATATGGATGAGTTACATATAGATTTCTATCTTGAAGCCCCTTTGGTTATATATAAATTTGTCTTTCTTATCTTTCCAAAGATATAGGTTTACATTATTAAACTACCCAACCTATTTTCATATAATTTGGGTCATCTACATGGTTTTATGTGTTTATCCTATTAACAATCTCTTATTCTCCCTTCCATTTCTCTCTATTTTCTCTCCATTTATATATTTATCTTTTCTCTCATTTGTACTTCCTTTTTGTACTTATTGGTTAAAATTACCAAAAAACCCCAAAACCCCCATCATGCAAGAGAGTAGTCCCTCTCAAACATAGAGTAAATTCATGCTTAAAGTTGTGGTTTCTCTAATGTTTCAAGGTTTATGTTACATCTAGTTAGGAAATGCACAAAAATAATCTGAGTAAGCAATACAACAAATTCTCAAATTATTAAACTGCCCAACCTATTTTCATATAATTTGGGTCATCTACATGGTTTTATGTGTTTATCCTATTAACAATATCTTATTCTCCCTTCCATTTCTCTCTATTTTCTCTCCATTTATATATTTATCTTTTCTCTCATTTGTACTTCCTTTTTGTACTTATTGGTTAAAATTACCAAAAAAACCCAAAACCCCCATCATGCAAGAGAGTTGTCCCTCTCGAACATAAAGTAAAATCATGCTTAAAGTTGTGGTTTCTCTAATGTTTCAAGGTTTATGTTACATCTAGTCAGGAAAGACACAAAAATAATCTGAGTAAGCAATACAACATAAAATATTTCAAACAATATAAAATCAAGCTATAAGGTCAAACCTACAGAGTCTAAAAAACCATAGTTAATGTAGAATCACAACAACTAATCAACTTATCTTATCCAGTGCAACTAAGAGATAATTTACTTAATTACTTGAATATCTAGCTTCAAAATTTCCAAATCTATAATTACATTTCATATCTCTCCCTCCTCCTATGGTGGTTTATATGAGTCAACCTCTAAGAAAAGGATATGATGACAATGTTTATAATGACTATCACTAATTTTTAGGGCATTCTATAGACAAATGTTTGAAATTAAATAACAAGATACAAGATCTTATTTATAATGATCTACTAACCTTTTACGATTATCCAATGGATTTGGGATCACAACCTAATGATCATCAAAATCAAAAGATATTCAACAATCCATTACAAGATCATTCTAAGGAAATACTAGAAGTGAAAATGGCATATCATGCACATCCTCATCCACCACATTATGGGAACCCAACACATGTGATAACTGGTACACTTATATGTGAGATACCTATTATGGTTCAGAGGCATTCAATTTCATTTGATCGTAGTGGGATTCTGGATAATGACTTAGATATTCTTTCCTTATTTATTATGGCACATATTGATCATCAACCTATACATAATGTTATGGTTGATAATGGTTCTAGTGAAAATATATTTACCAAAACATTAATCACACATTTGGGATACACACAAGATGATTTATTCCCTTTGACTAAAATGGTCAAATAATTTGATGGGAAGACACAAGAAGTTTTTGGTGAGATTGATTACCTTTACAGGTTGGTCTATCACATGTGACCATAACATTATCAATTATACCACATATGGGTGTCTCTAATATGTTATTGGGATGACCTTGGATTCATAAAATCTTTACAATACCTTAAACAGTGCATGGGTGTATTAAATATATTCATGCCAACAAGGTAATTACAATTTTAGGGATTCAATATGAATATCATTTGTAATAGGAAAAAATTGTTTTATTGAAAGATAATGATACAACCCACTAAGGTTAATCATGCACGAAAGGGTAAGCAATAGGAAATCCCCTTTTCTAGATGACCAATACTTTATAGGCCATTAAATCAAAGATCTATAGTGGACTCTTTGAGATCTTCATTTATACCTTCATAGACTAGCCAGTTATTGATATTAGAGCACTATGTTTTAGAACAGGTAAAAAAAACCTAATATTACACCAAGGAAATCACAAATCATTAAACAGTGAGTTCTATGAACCACTACTCCTACTACCACCTTAAGACCATAGAGTCATTTGAGGCATATAAACAATATTATAAATTCTCAAATAATATATTTGGCACATGTATAGGATCCTTGGCAACATGATAAATTTACTATAAAATATTTAGAATATAGAGCATCATATAAACAACCTTTAGATGGGATCATTAGATAGCACTATTTTTCCAAACATGTCAAAATAAAATTTTAAAAAAAAATTAAAATTTAAAAGACAAATATTCAAGAAAATAAAAAAGATTCAAATAAAGTAAAAATATTTAGCATTTCACATGTTTACTAGTTTTTTCATATGTTTTTTTACTTTATGTTAGTAGATAACTTAGTATTTATACACACACATATGTATAATGGGTATTTGAGTGTGATATAAGCATGAATGTGATCCATTATACATGAGCATGTAGATGTAGAGATTTCTTTTTCCCATGTGACACACTATTTTTGGGGAATATTTCTTTTATATGATCATGATTGACACAGGTTATATTGATGTATGATCATTTCCATTATCACATTGAGCTTATATACTAACATTTAAACATGCCTATGCTCATGTTTTTATCTTACATAATGTACTTGATATGGTATTCTACATGTAATTTTTATAATATATGAATGAAAGGACTAGTATGACATGCTTATGCTAGTTGCTTATATTTCATTTACTTCATCTCTTCACATGGTTTACTTGAGTGTACTTCTTGTTTGCTTGTTTATATTGCTTGCAGAAAATTTGAACATGTTCCTTGATTTTTGGCCATGGTGCCCTAAGTCATGTTTTTATTTAGTGTGTGGACATTTACATATGTCCTCCCCTTGATTGTGTGGCATTTGAACACTCCCCTCTTTTATGGTATTCCAATACCCATCTTTATGTGACATTTAAGTACTCTTATCTACGTGTTTGATTGTTTGTTGAGCTTTTTATCTTCTAGACATTTTTATGATGCACATCATATATTCTATGGATTTTTATATGTGCATACTATGATCTTCATTGATATGACACTACTATATGATTATTTACTACATGATTCACATAGACAAAACATAGGTTTCTTAACCTTTTGAGATAAGTTGACTATCAATTTTTCATTCCCCTCATCTCAAAAGGGGGGGACATATTAGTGGGGCATGTCATAGAGACATGAT